>APFE030941277.1:0-38205 GCA_000404065.3 Pinus taeda
TGTCACAACCCTCTACCAGGTAATTAATACTCTCATAAAAAAAAAAATTATTTACCTAAACATTACATCCTTTTACATTCCAAGGTGATTAATTTATTCGACGGAGGTAAGGTTATTATGGTTTAATCCCGATCCACATATTGGCGGGAACGTAACATGGCTTGATTTTTTTTGCCATCACCACCCTTGGCATACAAAACTTAAATGTATTCGTATATTATGCTGATAGCGAACTTTATAATTTTGACGGCTTTTAAACTAATGGTTCAAGCGATGGATAGCTGGTCTCCTCAGTTATATCCCTTGATTCGATCGTTGATTTTTTTGGAGAGGTAGCTGGCTGGAGTAAATGCTACAGCCCTACCCGCAGTCTCCTCGGGATTACCATAGTGGATGAACGATGAGGATTTAACCTGGAGATCAGACGGTGTTGGTTGACTTGCCTCTGTAAAATAGGTACTTAGGGTTTGAACAATTCATTTTTGAGTGTTTAGTTCGCAGAGTCGCGTCCTCCAGGATGTGGGTTCCTCCAACGTCGCCCCCATGCCACTGTAAACCATGGCTTGAATCTTTTGGCTTGAGTTGATACAGTTCCACTTCCTTCGCTGAGTTTACAGTCACCGATTTCATCGAAGGCGATGCCGCTGCTGTCTTTCGCTCTGAGCCTTCCATTCCGCTCCCAGGTAAACCCTTATTCCTCATTGATATTTCTGGTGCGATTTGTTTTTATTGTATTTAGTAAATGTGATTGATTTCTCGTTTGCGTTCTGTTTTGAACAGGATGAAGGTATGGAGAGATCCGCGGCGGCAAGGGAACTACAAGGTTTTTACTACAATGAGTGCAACCTACAGGTAAGTTCCGCAATGCCCATTAGGAATTTGTTGAATCCACCTAGCTCCAGAGTCGTTCTTATTATTGATTTCTTCCTGCCAGGAGTATTATTGCTCACTATTTATGGCATGAGCGGATGTGGTGTTCTCGGATAGGGAACCTCTGTAAACGATGTCCTAGGTTCTACCCTAGAGGGTTTCTTCAATGATGCCGAATGGCATTCCGTTGCAATTTATTCTGAATAGTTAAAGTTTAATATGTATTTTCTTATGGCTATTCGATTCCTCTCGAAACTATTCGAGGAAACCCGTTAGTTGTGTTATTGAGTCTCATTACTCAATTGGAATGCGTTCTTTAATGTATTCACACAGGTCGGCGCATTGTTTAATCATGTAAATATCCAGTACTGTTATTGTTCAAGTTCAGGCGTTTGTTGGTTCAGGGTTATTCAGATTCTGTTATGTTTTACGCTTCTCTGAAGCTTACCTTGCCGGTTTTTACCAAGCTTCGGCCAAGGTTTGACTGAATATTATTCTGGCTGTATTTTCACCGCCTTTTATATATATTTTGATTCCATATGTTGCATACCCTGTTATCTTTCGAATGTGGTTTTGTTCTTGCATGAACTACCGATTTTCTTTACTGCATGTATATATATAATGGTCGACAATGATGTTTACTCGGCATTTGGCATATTGGTTGCAACTCCTTATGT
Organism: Pinus taeda; assembly: GCA_000404065.3. NCBI lineage: Eukaryota > Viridiplantae > Streptophyta > Pinopsida > Pinales > Pinaceae > Pinus > Pinus taeda. The sequence continues at coordinate 1,548 of APFE030941277.1, forward strand.
TATTCTCTCTGTATTCGGCGTTTAATGGCATTTCTTTATAATAGAGCATGCACATATAGTCTGAAGGTTGGGTTATTTCTTACATGTCGGTGTAACGGTTTCTATTCTTGAGTTCCACCGCAGGTCGTATCATCTAATATATTCTATGAATCCTTTCCTACACAGAAAGTATATTCATGATGTTTACGTAGTATTCTTTTCATTGTCGGTTATCTTGGCAATGTACAGTTTGTGAACTGTTTTGCAGTGTATGCTCTCTTGTTTTATTGTATAAACTCTTTTAACCCCCTCCTCAGGGTTTCTACAATGAATCCTCCCGTCGCGGGTTTATATATTTTAATGCACAGTCACCTAGCATTCACTGCAATAGAGCTGAAGGCATTATAGTTTTATAATAACCCTTCTGATAGTTTTTGTAACTTGTAATGCAATTAATTTTCATACTGATGTGCTCTATTCTGATCGATGTTCTTATTGTTTACACAGAATGTCAGTTATTACTTTCTGGGTTTGTCTATGCGACTACAGTTATGAAATGAACAACTTCTTTCCCTATTCTTGCATATAATAAATTACTGCTTTTCTCCATTGTTATTTGCTGGGTTTGTCAAAGATTCCAATATTGAATGAAGATTTAATTTATCAGTTCTCTGGTTCTAATAGGTAGAACAGTTGAAGCTACTCATTACTAGTTCAATTCTTCAATGTGTTGTTTCCTAAATTACAGCTTGATAATATCCTTTAAGGATTTATAAAAATTTCTTAGAAAATACTGAAATCATATTTGTACTTAGTTGCAATGTCCCGTTCTCAATCTTTTGCACCTCTCCAGAATGGAGAAGATTGTCTAATGCTTGTTATCCTCCCAGCCACGAGATCAGTCAACCAGACTGAATCTCTCCTCCAAGCTCACTTTCCGGCCATAGCCTTCAGCAACGTAAAGCACACTTGTGCCTGTGCTATCTGGTCCTCACCAGACGTAGCACTTCCCTTTTCTGCCTCAGCGCCTTATCCTTTTTCCCGTCTATTCCTCAACAACCCAGGCCTTTTCCTCTTTCCTTTTTTTCTATGGGAGAGGAAAAGCAGTTAGGGTTTCCCCTTATTTGCTGGCAACTGTTTCTTTTATTTAAGCAAGAAAAGAAAATAACTTTTCTCATAAAAGTTATTATATGTATTATTCAATCCATACTCAATCTTTGAACTAATAATATTTTCATCATTTTTTAAGAAAATAATAATCTTTGTTCCGTATTTACCTAGAACGGTAAATCAGAAAATTTATTCACATAAACTGTTTGGTCATTACATCTCCTCCCCCTGAGATTGGACACCGTCTCAGTGTCTTACAGTCATGAACAGATCTGGATAGGTTCTCTTCATTAATTCTTCATCTTCCCAAGTGGCCTCCTCGAGCCCAAAATGTCGCCATTGTACCTTAACTTGGGTAATAACTCGTTTCTGTAGCTGCAATTCTCTCCGGTCGACAATGCTCAGTGGTTCGACCAGAACCTCTCCTTCCGGTTCGACCTGCAATACACAATTCCTTGAATTAGTTTTCTTTCAAATGGAATTCTTGCTGATTTTTTATTGTAACAATAACCCCACCTGTATATCTTGCCATTGGATTACATGCTTAGGGTCATACACATATTTCTTTAGTACTGAAACATGAAACACGTTGTGGACTCGGATGTGACTTGGCAAGGCCAGTTGGTAAGCCACTGGTCCGATCCTTGCTAAAACTTGGAAGGGTCCACAATATCGGGGCGCCAATTTAGCGCACCCACTCCACTGCAAAGTACTTTTATTGGCCTGAATTCGGATATACACATGGTCCCCAACTTGGTACTCTTTAAATCTTCTTTTTCGATCGGCGAAATTCTTTTGTCTATCTTGAGCAGCTTTCAAATTAACACGCACCCTCTTTACCATGTCTTCCATTTCCTTAAGCATTTCAGGCCCTAGACTTAGTCTATCTTTAGGCCCTCCCCAGCTGGAGGGTGTACGGCATTTTCGGCCATACATAACCTCAAATGGGCTCATTTGCGTTGAGGTATGATACCCATTGTTATACGCGAATTCCACCAGATGTAAATATTCTTCCCACCATGTGGGTTGTTGCATGACATAAGCCCTTAACATATCCTCTACCATTTGGTTCACCCATTCCGTCTGTCCATCAATTTGCGGAGTTCCTAAATCAGCAAACAGTGTTTTCCAAAAAGCTGATGTGAACTTCACATCACGATCGGAAATTATTGTTTTTGGAAGTCCATGTAATCTGAACACATTCTGCATAAAAATATGAGCGATTTGTGCAGCTTTATATGTAGATTGTACAGGTATGAAATGTGCAGCCTTACTTAGTTTGTCTACCACCACCATAATGGAGTCATTGTTCCTCTTTGTTCTAGCTAATCCCGTAATAAAATCCATGGAGATGATTTCCCATTTCCATTCTGGGATAGGAAATGGTTGTAACAATCCTGCTAGGTGCTGATGCTCTGCTTTAACCTGCTGACATTCTAAGCACCGTGCTAAGTACTCGACTATGCTTTTCTTCATTCCTGGCCAGAAATATTCTTTTCGGATTGCTATTATCATCTTTTGATAACCCGAGTGACCCACGTAATGGCTGACATGAAATTCATCCATAATTAGATTTTTAATTCTGCTTTGATTGGGCACATATAATCTTTTGCTTGAAATATATTAATCCAGCATTATCTAATTCATATTCTTGTTGGCTGTCCTCTCTAGCAGATTGCTGTATTTGCAGTTTTAGCTGCTGATACTCAGTATCTTGGTCTGCAATTTCCTTTATTATTTACAAAAAGGGACTTTTCCATTCACTAATAGAAATTTCATACAAATTTTGTATTTTCGGGCTCAAAGCGTCTTCCACTCTATTTTCTTTCCCCTGCAAATGTTTTATATCGAAGTCAAAGCTGCTTAAAAAGTCCACCCACCGCGCTTGCCTAGCGTTTAAAGTAGGCTGGCTAAAATAGTTGGTCAAACTATGGTGGTCGGTGAGCAGCAAAAATTTCCTGCCCATAAGGTAATGCCGCCACATCTTTAGGGCATGTATAACAGCAGCCAACTCCAAGTCATAAGCCGAATATTTCTGCTCATGTTCTTTTAATTTTCGAGACTCGTAGGCAATTACTCTGCCTTCTTGCATCAAGGCCCCTCCCAATCCTTCTTTACTTGCATCCGTACATACCACATAATCCTTATTAGGATCAGCTATACTCAGAATAGGTGCTGTGGTGAGCAAATGTTTCAATTGCTCGAAACTTTTCTGGCAGCTTGGGGTCCAATGAAATACCTTTCCCTTTTTCTGTAATGAGGTAATGGGAAAAGCCACTTTAGAGAAACCTTCCACGAATCTCCTATAATACCCAGCTATTCCCATGAAAGATCGGACGTCCGCTACATCTTTTGGTACAGGCCATTCCATTATGGCTTTTATCTTTTCCGAGTCCACTGCAATTCCATCCTTTGTGATCACGTGACCCAAATATTGGATTTCTTCTTTAAAGAAGTCACACTTACTAAACTTAGCGTACAACTGATGCTCTCGAAGGGTCTGTAATACCATTCTGAGATGTTCATAATGTTCTTCGATGGTGTGTGAATATATTAATATGTCATCAATAAATATCAGCACGAATCGATCCAAATATGGATGGAAAATGCTGTTCATTAAACACATGAAGGTTGCAGGGGTGTTGGTTAGCCCAAACGACAAGACCACAAATTCGTAGTGTCCATACCTTGTTCTAAAAGCTGTTTTAGCGATGTCTTCATCTTTAATTCGGATTTGATGGTAGCCTGATCGTAAGTCGATCTTAGAGAACATCGTCGCGCCCTTCACTTGATCGAACAATTCATCGATCCGTGGTAAATGATACTTATTTTTGATGGTCAACTTATTCAACTTTCTGTAATCGATGCACATCCGGAGGGTGCCGTCCTTTTTCTTGACAAATAATACTGGGGCTCCCCATGGAGACACGCTAGGACGAATGTAATCCTTATCTAGTAACTCTTGCAACTGCATTTTTAATTCTGTCAACTCGGGTACACTCATTCTGTAGGGTGCTCGTGATACTGGTGCGGCCCCTGGTACCAACTCAATGGTAAAATCTATGTTTCTTCGTGGCGGTAGTCAAGGAATTTCTTCCGGAAATACATCTCTAAATTCTCGTATTATAGGAATATTGTTCAAAGAGGCTGATTTATCCTTGGAATTCGCATATCCCACTTGGATGGCGTAAACCTAACACCCTTTTCGTATACATTTTATCAGTTGGTTTGCAGTTATCGATCGAACCTGCACTGGTCGTTTAATCCCCTGCATTTCTTTTATGTTTCCTTGTTGATCTCTATAGTAAATAATTTTGATTTTATAATCAACTAATGACCAGTGTTTTTCCAACCAGTCCATACCGATTAGGATATCATAGGAGCCGAGAGGAAGCACGTTCATGTCAGCTGTTACTGGCTGATTTGCTATAGTAAAAGAGCAATCGTTGACCTTGGCTGTTACCCGTCGCTTGGCTCCGGTAGCTAGTTGCACTAGCCATGGGTTTTTAAATTTAACAGATTGTAAATTACAACGTTCCACTACCTTTGGGCTCACATAGCTTAGTGTAGCCCCAGGGTCAATTAAAACAGATATGATAAGGTTTGAGATTTTACCTTCGAACTCGCCCATGGTTGGCTGATATTCTGCCTGTCGGTCTTCCAAAGCCGCATTTATTCTGGGTACACTACGACCAACCTCGCAAACTGTTGAGGCTTCATGAATTTGGGATAACTGTTCAGTCCCTTTTCGCTGTGGGCAATTCTTAATGTAATGGGGTCCCCCAGAACCCCAGCACTGCACCGGGGGCCTTGCTATCCCTTCACTGTCCAACCTTGGTTGCTGTTCGCTGACTTTGGACTCATTTGTAGTTCTAAACTTAGATGTAGTTCTTGATGCAAATCTGTTGTTTGCTCCTTTGCCATTTCCCTTATTTCCATTGCTGCGATTTCCTTTGTTGTTTCCAACTGCCTTAAAACCCTTCTTCTCATTCCATTTCCTGCTAGCAGTTTCCCCTTTTTCCTTACTTTGTTGATAACAGATTCTAGCCTTGCGGATTACTTTCATCCATTGATTTTGGATTGTCAAATTCAATCCTCTCTCGCATATATGGTGGTAAACTGCTAACGAATCGCTGGACTTTTTCTTTTTCCTCCCTTATATATGGCACGTAGCAGAGTAAGGAAGTAAAACGGGTGATGAATTCATCCATAGTCTGTTGCCCCAATCGCAAATCATGGAATTCTCTCGCCTTTTCATCATAGAAGCGCTCAGTTAAATACCTCTCTTTAAAGAACCTTTGAAAATTGTCCCATGTAATGTTCTACTCAGTAACCCCTTTTACAATCTTCACCTCCTCCCACCATAAGGTGGCCTTTCCCTGTAATTGAAAAATAGTCAGTCGTGCTTTAAGATTGTGGTCATATTCATAAAGCTGAAAATACTTGTTCGTATTGATTAACCATGCTTCAGCTGCTTCTTCTTGTTCTTCGTCAAAATGTGGTGGTTTAATCTTGCGGAATTCCCCTTGTAGTTCTACCCTTTGTCTTTTCGAGGTTTGTTGTTCAAATGCATTATCGGAGCGTTCCTCCTGCTCTTCCGATCCTTCGGGGGGTATGTGATGGTTCTGCTCTTCAGACATTCTTTGTTGTTCTGCACTAGCATTAACTGGTGGTTGATTTTGTCTGTCGGACAAACTTTTCAAAATTCTTTCTTGTTCCATCGTTAATCGGGCATTATCTTCTCGCAGTCGAGCCATCTCGTTCTTTAGCTCTTGTACTGTCTCCAGAATTGCTTGATTTGTGATTCTGGCTTCTTCTCCAAGTTGTACCCACAGTTCTGGATTATTTTCTGGGCCGGGCACGCCCTGCCCCATTACAGGTCGTCGCGGTGTATTATCTGCCCTCCTCATGTCACCGTCCTTAGAACCCGGATCCTGTGCTTCATCATAACAACTGTAAAAAAAAAAAAACATTCAAGGATAATAATGAGAATGACTATTTGTTTATTTATTTAATACAATGTCCTTATTTGTCATTGTTGTCTTACCCAGAGGCCAGAGTGCTGTAACTGGGCTCTGATACCATATGTCACAACCCTCTACCAGGTAATTAATACTCTCATAAAAAAAAAAAATTATTTACCTAAGAATTACATCCTTTTACATTCCAAGGTGATTAATTTATTCGACGGAGGTAAGGTTATTATGGTTTAATCCCGATCCACATATTGGCAGGGACGTAACATGGCTTGATTTTTTTTTTGCCATCACCACCCTTGGCATACAAAACTTAAATGTATCCGTATATTATGCTAACAACAAACTTTATAATTTTGACAGCTTTTAAACTAATGGTTTGAGCGATGGACAGCTGGTCTCCTCAGTTATATCCCTTGATTCAGTCGTTGATTTTTTTGGAGAGGTAGCTGGCTGGAGTAAATGCTACAACCATACCCGCAGTCTCCTCGGGATTACCACAGTGGATGAACGATGAGGATTTAACCTAGAGATCGGACGGTGTTGGTTGACTTGCCTCTGTAAAAGAGGTACTTAGGGTTTGAGCAATTCATTTTTGAGTGTTTAGTTTGCAGAGCCCCGTCCTCCAGGATGTTGGTTCCTCCAACGTTGCCCCCATGCCACTGTAAACCATGGCTTGGGTCTTTTGGCTTGAGTTGATACAGTTCCACTTCCTTCGCTGAGTTCACAGTTACCGATTTCGTCGAAGTCGATGCCGCTGCTGTCTTTCGCTCTGAGCCTTCCATTCGGCTCTCAGGTAAACCCTTATTCCTCATTGATATTTCTGGTGCAATTTGTTTTTATTGTATTTAGTAAATGTGATTGATTTCTCGTTTTCGTTCTGTTTCGAACAGGATGAAGGTATGAAGAGATCCACGGCAGCAAGGGAACTACAAGGTTTTTACTACATTGAGCGCAACCTACAGGTAAGTTCCGCAATTCCCATTAGGAATTTGTTGACTCCACCTAGCTCCAGAGTCGTTCTTATTATTGATTTCTTCCTGCCAGGAGTATTATCGCTCACTGTTTATGGCATGAGCAGATGTGGTGTTCTCAGACAGGGAACCTCTGTAAACGATGTCCTAGGTTCTACCCTGGACGGTTTCTTCAATGATGCCGAATGGCATTCCGTTGCAATTTATTCTGAATAGTTAAATTTTTATATGTATTTTCTTATCGCTATTCGTCTCCTCTCGAGACTATTCGAGGAAATCCGTTAGCTGTGTTATTGAGTCTCATTACTCAATTGGAATGCGTTCTTTAATGTATTCACACAGGTCAGCGCATTGTTTAATCATGTAAATATTCAGTACTGTTATTGTTCAAGTTCAGGCGTCTATTTGGTTCAGGGTTATTCAGATTCTGTTATGTTTTACGCTTCTCTGAAGCTTACCTTGCCGGTTTTTACCAAGCTTCAGCTAAGGTTTGACTGAATATTATTCTGGCTATATTTTCACCGCCTTTTATATATATTTTGATTCCATATGTTGCATACCCTGTTATCTTTCGAATGCGATTTTGTTCTTGCACGAACTACCGATTTTCTTTACTGCATATATATATATATATATATATATATATATATATATATATATATATATATTATATATATATATATATATATATATATATATATAATGGTCGACAATGATGTTTACTCGGAATTTGGCATATTGGTTGCAACCCCTTATGTTATTCTCTCTGTATTCGGCGTTTAATGGCATTTCTTTATAATAGAGCATGCACATATAGTCTGAAGGTTGGGTTATTTCTTACAGGTCGGTGTAACGGTTTCTATTCTTGAGTTCCACCGCAGGTCGTATCGTCTAATATATTCTATGAATCCTTTCCTACACAGAAAGTCTATTCATGATGTTTACGTAGTATTCTTTCCATTGTCGGTTATCTTGGCAATGTACAGTTTGTGAACTGTTTTGCAGTGTATGCTCCCTTGTTTTATTATATAAACTCTTTTAACCCCCTCCTCAGGGTTTCTACAATGAATCCTCCCGTCGCGGGTTTATATATTTTAATGCATAGTCACCTAGCATTCACTGTAATAGAGCTGAAGGCATTATAGTTTTCTAATAACCCTTCTGATAGTTTTTGTAACTTGTAATGCAATTCATTTTCATACTGATGTGCTCTATTCTAATCGATGTTCTTATTGTTTACACAGAATGTCAGTTATTACTTTCTGGGTTTGTCTATGAGACTACACTTATGAAATGAACAACTTGTTTCCCTGTTCTTGCATATAATACATTACTGCTTTTCTCCATTGTTATTTGTTGGGTTTGTCAAAGATTCCAATACTAAATGAAGATTTAATTTATCAATTCTCTGGTTCTAATAGGAAGAACAGTTGAAGCTACTCATTACTAGTTCAATTCTTCAATGTGCTATTTCCTAAATTACAGCTTGATAATATCCTTTAAGGATTTATAAAAATTTCTCAGAAAATATTGAAATCATATTTGTACTTACCTGCAATGTCCCATTCTCTATCTTCTGCACCTCTCCAGGTTGGAGAAGATTTTCTAATGCTTGTTATCCTCCCAGCCACAAGATCAGTCAACCAGACTGAATCTCTCCTCCAAGCTCACTTGCCGGCCACAACCTTCAGCAACGTAAAGCACACTTGTGCCTGTGCTATCTGGTCCTCACCAGATGTAGCACTTCCCTTTTCTACTTCAGCGCCTTATCCATTTTCCCATCTGTTCCTCAACAACCCGGGCCTTTTCCTCTTTCCTTTTCTTCTATGGGAGAGGAAAAGCAGTTAGGGTTTCCCCTTATTTGCTGGCAATTGTTTCTTTTATTTAAGCAAGAAAAGAAAATAACTTTTCTCATAAAAGTTATTATATGTATTATTCAATCCATACTCAATCTTTGAACTAATAATATTTTCATCATTTTTTAAGAAAATAATAATCTCTGTTCTGTATTTACCTATAACGGTAAATCAGAAAATTTATTCACATAAACTGTTTGGTCATTACACTGAACAAGAAGCAAAAATATATATGAAAAGAAAGACCTAACTAATATATAATGGTAATGGGGAGAAAAAGACATTACTAAATACAATGAAAAAAAGGATTGAATAAATGAAAAACATTATTATTTGAAAATCTTTTTATTATTCTAAACAATAATAATTATTAATAATAATATTATCATTTTATTACTAAAGACATTAAAGACATTAAAAAAAAGATATATTGAAATGCAAAAGTTGTGATATGACATTACCTCCTTTTTAGGGTTAAAATTCATTTTTTTTTCAACCATGGTATTAAGACCAAATATCATGAATACAAAAAATGATAGTACTTAACACTTATGTGTTCCTTTCTTTTAATGTGTTTTTGAAGTATTGGTAAAATTTGTCTAATTTTTTATTCTATTTTATTTTTACACTTAAAGTGTTCCTATGATGGGTTTGGTTGGGAAGATTTGACCAATAAGACCTGTGTATTTTCGTCCTCCTCCCTCCAAATAAAATTGATAAGTGACACTGCAATCAGCATGGCATTAGCTAAGAAGTGTGTTGTCTTTAAAGTTTTCTAAATCTCATCCTAATTGAAAAAAGAAAGGTTCTAATCTCTAACTTTTGAGATATTTTGTTTTTTCATTGGTTTTTAAATTATTTTATCATAAAATTAAGTTTTATTGGGTTTTGAAAAATAAATCTATAAAAGCATTAGAACAATAATTTATATTTTTTTTTATATTTATTGTTTTAAAATTAATTAATAATAAAAAATTAATATTTATTGACAAAATTTTAATATATATTATTAATATATAAGTATTTTTGACACATGGCATTCCAACCATTCATTAAAAGTGCCACGTGGTTTAAATTTTTCTAATTCCCATTCTCAATGACAAAATAAAGATTCTCTAAATCTTGAGATATTTTTATTTTTCATTGGTTTCTAAGTCAATTTACTATAAAAATTAAGTTTTATTGAGTTTAAAAACACAAAATCTATGAAAATATTAGAAATAATAATTTTTATTTATTTATTTAAATATTTTTAAAGTCAATTTATAATACATTTTCATAATATTTATTATACAATATTTTAATATACATTATTAATAATATATAAGTTTTTTTATGATTATAGTGTAGTATGATATCATAAAAGAGGGAACATAAAGATTTAGCAACACTGAACAATGATTCAAATATGTGATGGAGCTTTAGCTAGAGTGTAAGGAATATTTAATTCGTGTAGATTATTCATGGAGTTATGTCGCTTTTCTGTCACCTTCCTTTAATCAATCTTATGGATTGGATGTGCCTTTAATCTATCAAAGCTTAGAAAAAACTCAATGCAATTGGTATTGTTTTTACCCAAAAATGGCAAATTATGGAGACTTGGATGGTGATTTGAAGCATTCAAGGATGGATAGTATTATTTGCAAGCCCAAGCATGAGATCACAAATGGTGTGCTTTGGATTTAGTAGGCACAACCTAGCAATTGGTTGGTGAATTCAAGATTGCTTACTTTAGAAGATAACTCCTATTCCATTTTTTTTTATGTAATATACAGTCACCACAGGTGAGATGTGCTACTCATTTCGCTTATTTTTTTTTCTTCTAAAAGGACTTTTATATTATCATGGTTCCCATATTTACAGAACTTAGAACCTAGAAAGGTTTAACAACAACGAAGAACAACACAAAGATGTGATGGAGCTTCAACTAGAGCGTAAGGAAATATTTAATTCTTGTAGATTAATCATGGAGTAATGTCACTTTTGTGTCACCTTGTTTTAATCAATCTGATGGGTTAGATGTGCCTTTAATCTATCAAATCTTTTGCCAAAATCAATGTCGGTGTTGCTTTTACCCAAAAATGAAAAATTATGGGGACTTAGATGGTGATTTGAATCATTCAAGGATAAATTGTTTTATTCACGAACCCAAGCCTAAGATCATAGATGGTGTGCTTTGGATTTCAGAGGCACGACCTAGAAATTGGTTGGTGAATTCAAGATTGCCTACTTTAGAAGATAACTTGTATTCCAAAAAAAAGAATGTCATCGCAGCCACCACAGGTGAGATGTGCTACCCATTTTGCTTAAATTTATTTTTCTTCTTATAAAATGACTTTTATATTATCATGGTTCCCATATTTACAAAGTTTAGAAACAAGAAGTTCAAAACTAGCACAGAAATGAACTTAATGAGAAAATGATTAACGAAATTAGATTGTTTTTCCTAGAATAGTGTCTCTCTTTCCACCTTTGGTAGAGTGTCATTCTACTCTAGTTCCACCTCCTCTATTGCCATTCCCATTCCTCTTGCTCTGACACTAGACTGTACTGAAGGAACTCATAATGATGTCTTTCTTAATACCGAAAATGTCTTCTTCAATCTTAATAGCAACATAATTCTCTTCAGCTAGAGTGTAAGGAAATATTAATTCTTGTAGATTAACCATGGAGTAATTTTTCTTTTATGACTACTTATTTTAATCAATATCATGGATTGGATGTGCCTATAATCTATCAAAGCTTTGGCCAAAATCAATGCCATTGGTGTTGCTTTTACCTGAAAATGGAAATTATGAGGACTTGGACAATGATTTGAATTATTCAAGGATTGATAGTTTTATTCGCAAGCCCAAGCATGAGATCAGAAACATTGTGCTTAGGATTTCACAGGCACGATATAGAAAATGGTTGGTGAATTCAAGATTGTCTACTTTAGAAGATAACCCTTATTCCAAAAAAAATATGTAATTGCGGTCACCACAGGTGAGATGTGTTATCCATTTTGTTTAAATTCTTTCTTCTTCTAAAAGGAATTTTATATTATCATGGTTTCCATAGTTACAAAACTTAGAACCTAGAAGTTGAAAACTAGCACAAAAATGAACTTAACGAGAAAATGATTAATGAAATTAGATTGTTTTTCCTAGAAGAGTATCTTTCTTTCCACCTATGGAAGAGAGTCACACTACTTTAGTTCCACCTCCTTTCTTGCCATTCCCATTCCTCTTGCTCCAACACTGTACTGTACCAAAGGAACTGACAATGACGTCTTTCTGAATATCGAAAATGCCTTCTTCAATCTTAATGAAAGCCTAATCCTGCTCATCAGTCCTTAAAATCTAGTAGGTGGAGTCTTCTTCAGAGATTTGTATGCCCCTCTCTAACATCCCTAAATGCTTTTAGATATCTGTCATCTACATATTTTTATCAAAAAGACATTTTATTGCACTCAAAATGATTAACAATGTTTAGATTATTGTGAGTGACAAGATAACCTTCCCAAATCTTTTATTCTTTCGATGTACTTTTAAAAACAATTGCTAATATTTTTAAGTTAATATTATGAATTATTTAATATTACAACCTTCCATTAATACTATCAAAATAAAAATTAAAATTAGTACTCATTAAAATAAAAAAACATAATTTGATTTAGAATCTATAATATATAATATATAATATATATATATATAGATTCTATATATAATATATATATAAATAGATTCTAATATATAATAGATATAAATTCATTTGGAAAATTTCTAAACAGGTGGAACGCCAGGTCTACGAGTACTACCATCTTCCTTTCATTGAGAAAGGGTAATTGGAAGTATAAAACAGGCTAAATGTTGAAATCCAACTTACTTTTTAAGTTTCTTTTGAAATGTTTTATGTATAGTTAAGATACATGCACAACTTTGATGTATATATAAAATTGAGTGTCTCTCTACATATATGAGGAAATTCATTTGGAAAAAGGGTAGCTGGAGGTATAAAAGAGGGTAAATGCTGAAATTCAAGTTACTTTTTACATTTCTTTTGAAAACTTTTTAATTTGATGCATAACTTTTATGTGTCTAAAAAAAATGTAATTTTTAACTCCCGTAGGGGATCAACCATTCAAAATTCTCCATTGCAAAATGACACATGATTGTAGTGTACTGTGTTGCACATTGGAAATGTAATTTTCAATCATTATGAATGGAAATTATAATTTTTTTGAAAAACATAAATAAAAAGAAATTAATTTTAAAAAAATATGGGAAATTTATAATTTTTTATAAAATAATGAATAGAAAACATTTTTTTAAGAAATGGAAAAAAAAAACTTTCAAAAAGTTTAAAACACACTCAAAATAAATATTCAAAATAAAAAATCACAAAAATGGAAACTAATAAAAATATTAAAAAAATCAATCAAGATTTAAATAAATAAATAATTATAAAAGAAATAAAATTTTTAAAATTTTAAAATTTTATATAAAAAATGAAATTGAAATATTTATAAACTTTTAAAATTTTAAAACCCAGATATTGAAAAAAAATTGTTTTTGTTTTATGCATGTGTTGGGATGGATAGGGGGTATGGGGGCGGTAGATGACCACACAACCCACACTGACTATGTGGCCAATTTTTAATTGAGCGTCATGGGTGGAGCTATGGTGATGTTCATTGCCCTTCCCCACACATAACAAGCCATAATAGCTATGGAGATGGTTCCCAGTCAGCCTTGTGGGTGGAGGGGCGATGTTGTGCATCACCCTTCCCAAAAATGACACATGTTATGTGTGTGAAAAATATTTTGGGCTAATATGCCCCCCTTCCTTGGCATGCACTTAGTGTTCAATGTGGACCATCTTCGGCCATACTTTCCACCATTATTTGACACATCAAAAATTGACATAAACTGACATCGATAGAGCTCAACCTAGATTGCATTAAACATGCCACAATTGATCAGATCATGGAAACATATATTAAGAACACTTTCCAATAGAGGATCCAACTATATTAGGTTGCCAAAGTAGGCTAGCTTTTGAACTAAGTCAAGTGGTTCACCAAAGGCAAGTTCAACACAAGTTTTCCATCCATGGAGATACTCAATGTATAGAGACCATTTCTTTCTAAGGGAGGAGGAATGATATAGGTCGATATCAGTGGACATCCACCTATTCCATTGGCTTACAACACAATTTTCTATTTGACATTTATTTTTCTACATTTGTTAGGTCATGAACTTCTTGAGCCATTTTGAGGCCCTAAACAATGATTTTTTGGGGAAACATGCAAACTCTCTATCCTCAATTTAAAAATATATTTCTCACATAGAACTTTCCAATAGGCTATCATGTGTTCCAAACAAATGCCGTATGCCAAAGTTACGATCCTAAGAGTTTGACAATCCAACTTACCCCATTGGGGCTCCTTTAACACTTCATCTCATAAGGTTAGGTTTTTGGATGTTTAGGGTTTCTCATTGCTTCTTTATGATAAAAAGGCATATGATTCTCATTGTAAGATAGTTTGACGAAGGTGTGCAACCATCACATCTATTCTCGAAGATAAGCTACCACTATTCGAGATAGTTTGTCTTTATTCTGCATGTATACAGTTTCACCATTTTTCATTTATTAATAGAAGTCAAGTTTCATTGTATCTTTATGTTTTGGTTATAAACATGTATATATATATTTGTTTCCTTCATAAATTTAGATCAAATCTGTGCAATTCAATAGTGCAACCAAGATGGAACTGTGCAAGCTAAGAGTATGTCTAGTTTTTGTGGTTCAAAATCATTTTAAGATTCTCTTAAGAGGATAGGTGTTTTGGGCCTAAAGGAACAAGACAATCAAAGGCACAAGATGTGCTTTCTAAACATGGAAATTGGAAAGAAGGGAGTACTTGCACTTGTTGACATAGGTGCCTCACACAATTTCTTGAAGGAATGTTTGGCAGAGCAACTTGGGTTGAAAGTAACCATGAGCAGGACAACAATTAAAGAAAGTGCAATTGTATTTTTGTGTTCGGGTTATAAGTATGTATATAATTTCATTCCCTTCATAAATTTATATCAAATTTTTGCAGTTCAGTAGTGCAACCAAGATGGAAATGTGCAAGCTAAGAGGTGTGTCTAGTTTTCATTTTTCATGTTCATTTGAAGATTTCATTGAGAGGATAGGTGCGTTGGAGAAGCAACAAGAAAATCAAAAGCACAAGTTATGCTTTTTAAACATGGAAATCGACAAGAAGGAAGAAATTTCACTTGTTGACATGGGTGCCACGCACAATTTCTTGAAGGCAAGTTTGGAAGAGCAGCTTGGGTTAAAAGTAACCACGAGCAGGACAATGATGAAAGCAGTCAACTCCAAGGCTAAGGTAATGACGAGATTGGTGGTAGATGCGTCACTATATATTGATAGTTGGAAGGGATTTTTGGATTTCATAGTGATTTTGATGGATGATTTTAGGTGATATTGGGACAATATTTCCTAAGACAAAGCTAGGTGGTTTCTATAGCATGGATGGATTGACTCCTTTTCTTGGATGACAATAAGGTGTGGATTGTGCCCATAATTAAACAACAGTAACAAAAGGAGAGTGTGTAGCTTGTGTTTTCACTAAGAATGAAGAGACCATCATGGAATCTAGCCTAGATATATGCAACAATGATCAAGAAAGTGGGAGATGATGGAGTTGGGATGCCTATTCTTATCCTCCACAATATCCTAAGGCTGAGAAAGGAGATTGACAGAGGTAACCTCATACCACTTAGGGTTCAACATCTAGCCCTGCTAAACCAAAGAGGCTTTCTCTATAAATATCATGACAAAAAATGACCAGAGTGGGAAAACGATGTTAGGCTAGTTATGTTCATCTCTAGGGTTTTGTAATTTAGGTTTTTCTAGATCAGGAGTCAAAATCAAGGAACTAGTTTAGGTTTCAAGGGTTCAGTTGCAAGAGATATTAAGGAGGAGGGTAGGTATTCCTTTGTGATACTTGGGGGTTTTTTTGATGTAGTGTAGGGTGGAAAGGCAAATATTCAAAATGACCATGGAAAGAATGAATTCATTTATTAGAATATTAAGTACATAAAATGATATTCCTAACCAAAACAGCGCTTAATTAAAATAATTATGTTTGAAACCTCTTAGGAAGTCACTAAAGAAGGAAGATATGGAAAAGAGACTTGTATATCATTCATATAAAACTATAGTAGAGAAAAAAAATTGTCACAAACTCACAACACAAGAATTCCTGAATAATAGATACAACTGTCCTTTGATTTCCTGTAAAAAGTGATGACGTACAAGCTACACGAGTTTCACTCTCTAATGTCTAACCCTTTTTCTAACTTATATTGGGTTTCATATAGATCCAAATATCGGTTTCCCCCTCAAAGGTTGAATCCAACATTCAAGGAACTACTTACAAGAATATCTCCAACCATACTTAAGAATAGGGAGGTTAGAAACCAACTCCCAATTTGGTGCAAAACTGATTCATTTGACCATAAGAACCTATACAAGCATGAATATACTTAATTTTTACTTTGGAAAACATAATTGCACCTCAATGCATCATCAAAACTCATAAAATGAAAATTTCATCAACAAAATTCGAACTGGACTAAGAAAACCGAGAAAAATGAGTTCCAGGCAAAAACGTGGCGAATTGCTTGAAAATGTAGTGTACGTGGAGAAAACGTAGCATGTTGCTTGTAAGTGAGTTTTGGAAGGGTTCCCGAGCTCCAAATCAAGTTCTGAAAAATGTAGGAGAAATCTCTGCCTGTCTACTACACCATAAAATCTTCAAAACCTGAAAAACATTGCTTCTAGACCTCCAAAAACCATTTCTCCCACAACTACTCCAAAAACGTAGCATGCCTCTGAAAAACATGGCAGAAAGATGTTTTTTTTGGTACTTTTTTTACTTTTTGACCTACCAAAAGATGTTGACATGGATCTCTGGTTACATAAATTTAATGTGCAGGTCATAAGGAATCTAAAAATGCGAAATTGTCATGATTTGGGGGCCTCTAGCAAAAATGTAGCGTGGGACACACTACCTTTTCTTCTAAAAAACTATGTAAATTTTCTAAAATGCCCAAAATCTTCCAAAAATTCCAAAATTTGTTCAAAGTGTTTGAAATTTATTCCTTGGAGCTAGGTATTGATTCTTCAAGCTATGAATGCCTTAGCCAACAACTCAATCTTGTCCCCCTTGTTTTGTTGAATTATGGTTTCCCTTAGTTTTCTCTTCAAGTTTTGAATTTTGATTTGGGAAACCTTGTTTCTGGTGTAATAATTTCTAGCCATGTCCCTTTGCAAGTTAGTGGCCATGTTGGTCCTTTTAAGGAGCTTCTCAAAGTGGTAATTAACTTTATCCATCCAATACTCCCTACTTTTCTCAGAATCTTGTTCAATGGTTTTGTTAATGTCTTGCTGCTCCAAAGGTGTAGATGACTCACTCATTTGGTCTCCTTTCATCTTCATGCCCTTGTTTCTAGGCCTCCTTTTCTTGATTGGAACTTTAGTTTCCTCCATTTTCTCTAAACCAATGACTTTCTTACCTTTGTCTGGCTCATCCTCTACACCCATTCTAGGTGTTGACATTAGAATTTGACTCACTTTGAGTTGCCTATTTCCTACTGCATAAATGCAATTATGAAGTTGGCTTTAGCCAATGATCCTTCAAACCTCTAACCTCAACCTCATTCTCCATGACAATTTTCTTCAATGATTTTCCCTGTTTTTCATGAATATGTTCACGAAATGATATCTCATGGTGATGTGAAGTAGACTTGGCCCTTTCCTCTTCTCTAGAAGAAAACACGAGCCTCTTCCCTTTGATGTAGGTCTGATTTATTTCTTCCCTATGTTTATTCTTCACTGAAACTCTACTATATGATCCAACCTCCCTTGGTTTGGATGATGTTGGTGGTGTATTGTGGCTAGTAGGCTTACTAGTAGAAGGTAGAAAAATTGTGGACTACATGAAGGTTTCCCAAGAGATGTTCATCTGTTCAAGCTTGTGTAGGACAATGATTTTAATTAAAGCATGGTGGTAGAGACTAGCTTGGTAATCACCCTTTTTGTTTTGCACTTTCTTTGCCATCTTAACTAAATTTCTATAGAGGTAGTGAGGTAGGTTGAGAGGCTTTACAGCAGTGAAGTGAATCAATAATCTGATATGATACTTATAAATTGTTGAAAACTTGGCCTCACATGTCAAATATTTCATAATGAACTTCATTAATGGAGAAAATTTTTCAAGTAACAGTCCAAAAGGAAAAACACTCTTGGGAGCCTCTTTATACCGATTTTTTGTGAAAGCTATATAGTTTAGAACATCCAAATCTGAGTGTTCGAACCATTTTTCTCCACTATTTGGTATCCTTGTAGCTATAGCTATGGCCTCAGTTGAAATGATGAAGTTGAACCCTGCAATGTTGACCTTATCACTCCTAAGTTTTTTGGAAAAGAGACTGGCTAACTTGGCATGATATCCTACTTGTTGAATCTGCTCACAAAACCCCAAATAGCCAAACTTTTGGAAACATTGTCTGGAAAATGTTGAAAACCTCAATTCTTTGGTGTCAAGTGGCTCAAACCTTGACACCTAACCTCCTTTGTCGTAGGGCTTCTTTCCTCCCTTCATTGTTTACAATTGAAAAGAAAAACCCTAGTGTGAGAGATGGAAAAAACAAAGTTTTTAGAGGGAGCAGGGGATTGGGATTAGTATATTTAGGTGAGGAAATGAAGGGGTTAGGGAAGAGATATGTGGGTAAGAAAAATTGGGGAGGTAGGGAGGTGTGTTACGAAGTTTAGGGAGGTGAAAAATGATGAAAATAGTGAAGGGATCACTGTAGGGAATTTAAACATAGTCCTAACCTTAAAAATGCCAAAAACATAGTGTAGAAGGTAGGGTTAGGTCTAGGGTTTAGGGAAATGATGGAGGAAGGGTAAGAAAGGTCGTGGGAAGTGTATTTGGGTGTGGATAAGGGTAGAATGGGTAGTGAGCTCGGTATATTTTCTTACAACCGAAACTATGGAACTCACCCACCAAAAACATAGTGTGGGGACTGTGGGAGGGTTTCTCCACTAAAAAGATGAAATAAATGTTGATAGGAGGTGGAAAGAGCTTTAACTTACTTTTCAATTAGCTGATGAAACCATTAATAGCACCAGAAAATCCCTGTAGATGAAATCCTGGGAGTGAAAACGTAGCAGACTGTAGAAAACACCTTTTGAAGCTGCAATTCCAATGGAAAGAGCAATAGAAATTATTGTATGGTATTTATAAGAGTAAATTTCACCTTTTGTATATGTCATGGCATGACATCATCCTCCATTTTGAAACCAAGGTGATGTGTTTTGCAATAATAATTTTATAAGCTGAAGTAGTACCTTCACCTTTATTTCATATGCCTCCTAAGATGCTAACTCCCTTACGTGTGGACTCAAGACCATAAACATGGCATTTTTTTTAAGCTTTAAACTGACATAATGATGAAAATTACAAATGATGACCTATACCAAGACCTATATGATTATTTGACTGATCCATGACCTATAACACTTAAGAAATGACATGACCATGATGAATAATGATAACCATGAATGCTGAAGGGAGTAGCACTGACCTAGACACACCAACCAATAATCAAAGTTTTTATTTGAATACCTACTGAAACCATAAAAAAATTGACCTATGACCCTAACAAAAACTTTGAAAGAGCGCATTTGATCACTGGTGACTGGGAGGACTAACAGATACTAACATTGGCTCCAACTAGGGATTGTAGCTCCTTTAGGAGGTGTCAAGAACACTGTAGACCAAGTATCATGATCCATTGGGCATGCAGTAAAAAGAAAAAGACCAAACTCAAAACTGAAAAATGACCGACAAACTGAACTGACTTAACTTTAAAACTAACCACTAACTGAACTTACTTATGGAAGTAGACCATTGAGATCTTAGGGCCTTAACCTCGAGCTTCAAATCCTGATGATAACCACCCACCTGCTGAAGATATATATACAATCATGCGAAATGATACCTCCCATGTAACCAATCCAACAAATGGCTACTTACTTGAATCTTGCTCACACTTTCCTTAAGCAAGCAAAAAACAAAAAAAACATTAAAAAAAACAAGCAAAACATTAAAAAAAAAGAAGCAGAAAACAAAAAACAAAAATAAAACTAGTAACCTCCAAGTATCCACTGAAAATGTGCTCATGATCCATAAATACAAGAAAATACATCTTCCCCGTTGGCTATAACAAAATAGTGTAAGTGTTATCCGGGAATAGTGTCCACTCAGATGTTGCTATTCCCACTAAGATGGGTGGCTATCTTAGAAAAAACAATAAAAGTTTACTATTGTTTCTTTTTATGAAAAAAGATGAGAGGAGAACCAAGAGGGCCAACCTGAGTCTTGCGCTCGATTTCCTCTCCTTATTCATAGATTTTTGCCGCTTCTTCTTTGTCTGCCCAGCTTCAAAAGGACCTGTGGAATCACAACAACATACTACTATGCAAGAAACAAGGATCTAAATTCATAAATAATGCAGGATCAGATGTGCATTAACCATATACATGCATATATAAACAAGTAGACAAGAATATGGAAGGAAAAAAGAATAGCTTTATTCAGATGAAAAGTAGCAAGAAGATTACAACCATGTGCTCTGAACCAGCATCATCCTCCAGCTAAGAAGCCCTTCTTCACCTCAAGCAAAGCTAGATCAGCCAACACTGTGAATGTACACCAGAATACCAACAACACTTCTCTATAAGATACAAAATTCCAGCCTCTAGATCTCTGTGATGAGGGATCCATATATAGATGATTACAGAGAGGTGAGTCATCTTTTGGGATCTTGATTAGTGTCTTCTCTCTGATAGTTCCTTCTTCCACTTGGAGAATGATGATCTCTTACTCATCCCTGGTCAAAAATGGAGTGGCAAGTGTTAGAGGGGAAGCTTCTGGAATATTCCATGATCTTCCACCTCGCATTTTTGTCCCTGCCATTTGTCCATTTCCGACCATCGCACCCTATAGAGGAGCAAATCAGTATGCGTAGCACCCTAACATGAATATCTCTCAAACCATGGAGAATTACGTGGCATGCCATATATTAACATAAACATCTTGAAGAGTAGAATCCATCTAGAAGATATTTTACTTAGAGTAGAGTAAGTTTTCAAGTCAAAATTCCCATGCAAGATAGGGTTATCCCCTAGTGCTTCATGGGTTGACATCAATAACAACCACTAATCAATAGCAAGGACTTTATCAAAAACAAAAAAAACTAAATATGTCAACTTTTAAGAAAGAAAGGTAAAGCAATGTAAAGGCTAGTTTAGAAGTGAATTGAGACCAATTCCCTTTCCCAAAATCTTAGAAAAGCTAAGAAATTCACTAAGGAGCGTTGAACCCAAAAAAATAAATGAATACTTCATCAAAAAGAAAACCTTAGGTTAACAAGTTTTTTCTACAAAGAGAGACAAGAAACTGAAAATCTCTAAGAAGCAAGACTCACCTAGACAATCAATGACTAAACAAAATCAATAAAAATTAGGAAAATCCCTTTACTGGACCTAGAATTTGAAAAATTCATTCAAAACCATTCATACATGACCATGCAGTGACAAAACCATGTCTATATGTGATTGTACACAAAGAAACTCAGGTATACACATATTTCATTGGACAAAAGCGCGTGTATACACGACTATGTGAACTAAAAGTCACGTATAAAAAATGCAAGAAAAAAAAATTATGCCTGATCCAGAAGATCAGACTTTTTTCCCAGATTGCAAATAAGTCAAAGATATTGGAAAAATGAAGAAACCAAACAAGAAGGCCCAGATCAAGAGAGAAACAACCCAAATAAGGAAATACAAAATTGTATTCCCTAGTGAAGTCACCAATTTTGTTACAAGATAAAACACCCTAGAGTCTGGGTTGATATCCCTAGCAGATTGAAGGGCATACACCAATAAAAAGCAAGAAAACAAGAAATCCTAATGATTAAACTAATAAAGTGGGATGAAGAGATAGTACTTGTAGGTCCTACGTTTGAGGATGTTCTCATAGGGTCCAAACCCTCTGTGTCCTCCAATGTCTTAAAACTTGCCACTCATTCAAGAAAATCATATATACTAGCAGTAGTTCAAAGCATGTTCAAGGTATGAATGTTGGATGATATAAGCATATAGATATAAAACATGAAATGATACATAATTAGATCATAACATGAGTTAAAGAATAAATATCATAACATTAGGAACAAGACAAATCTTCTTTATCAATGACTGCAAAGAATGTGGAAGAATACAACCTGATTCGACCATGGCTACAACCAAAACCTTCCTCTGGATCCGTCCAACAAAAGCCTACAAAATCCTCTTTCAAATGCATACACATAGATTCCATATAAAGGAGATGGACATCTCTATGAGGAAACAAGGTTTCCTATAGTTGGGAGTGCAGGAGGCATACGGATAAATCAGACTCAATCAGGGATCAATTGGATATAATATCAATATCCTATATTTCTACCACCCTTTAGGCCTTCCCATGAGGTGTATTTATATTGCCTCAAAACAATTTTTTTAGTTGGGATATAGTTAGGCCACAAGCCCCTGTTGATTGGCTTCTGGTGTAACCCGTAAACCCCACCCATAAAATAGGGATTTTATAGTTTTTTAATATTTCAAATTATATATGCAGGTTGGGTATATATGACCCATGTGTGTACACACTTTTTGAAGGGCAGAGTCACGTATGGAATTTAAAATAATGTTTTCTAGTAAATGG
Source organism: Pinus taeda (assembly GCA_000404065.3). Classification (NCBI taxonomy): domain Eukaryota; kingdom Viridiplantae; phylum Streptophyta; class Pinopsida; order Pinales; family Pinaceae; genus Pinus; species Pinus taeda. The sequence continues at coordinate 24,274 of APFE030941277.1, forward strand.
ACCATGTCTGAAGGGAAAGGGCTACCCAAGGCCATGATTCAGAGCATCAAATCTACCAGGGTGTTAAATGGTGCTATAAAAAAGAGTTGTTGGACAAAGGGGTGATTAGAGAAATATTGAGCCCTTGTGTTGTGCCAATGATTTTGAATATGAAGAAGAATGGAGGTTGGAGAATGTGCACTAACTCGAGAGAAATAAAAAATATAAAAATCAGGTATAGATTTTCCTTACCTCATATGGATGATATAATGGATTTCTTGAGTGATGCAATATTAAAAAAAAAACTAGATTTAAAGAGTGTGTATCATCACATTACAATGAGAGAAGGAGATGAATGCAATACTTCCTTCAAAACCAATGTTGGTTTGTATGAATGGATGGTTATGACTTTTGGCTTAACCAATTCACCCAATACTTTTATGGGGCTCATGAATGAAATCCTTAAAGATTTTATTAGGAAATTAATGCTTTTTTATCTAGATGGCATCCTTGTTGATCCGAATTGGATCCATGAAGAAAAATAAAGCACTGTGACTATATCATATTGGGACAAACTTCAAATTCAAAAGCATAGAGCAATTAGAAAGACCTCTAAATAGTGGCAGTTGGCAGCCAGTGTGGAATGACAAGGACCTCGGTCAAAGTGCACTAACTGAGGCCCACAGACACTGCGCAGGAGGTGAAACTAGCACTTAGGAAGCTCGAATCCAGAAAAGGAGACTATTTCTGATGCGCAATTAGCACTTAGCACTTAGTGATAATCGCGTAGCGCTGGGAAAAACAGCTTGAGAAGGAAGGGCCTCGAGCGCTTGGTCACATGGAAGCCAAGAGAACTGTGGGGAAAAGCATTAAAGGCTAAAGGCAGGACCTGCGCTCCAAAATCGGTGGTATTTATCTGGGGCACCCCTAGGCAGTAAGCGGATTTGGAGAAAAACGAGCGATTCCACTCATCGCCCGATGCGTGGTAGGTGGAGAAGAGAGAAAACCATCGTTCATTGCGTGCTAATGGTCGAGCAAGTCAACTGTGCGAAATGAGTGAATGATGTTGGATCTGGGGGCTCCAAATCTAATGGTTGAGAACATGCCCAATGAAAGAACTGGATCTGATAGGGGATTTAGCCGTGGCAGAAATAATTTTGACATTCGATTTGACCATCGAGTTGGCAGATGACTCATTCCACAATGTAACAGAGAAAAATCGAACCGAAAAGGAAAAGCTGGCGTAATTCATGAGAGGACAAGTGGCCACTCCTTGTGAGCCATTGATGATGACACCAAGACATGGAATTCCAAGCAAGCAGCAACAGGTGACTTGATGGAGGAAGAAGAGGAAGTAAACAATCATGAGATCGATTGGCTTTAAAGCCAAGAATAGAGACCAAGAAGAAAACACTGAGAGGAAGAACCAGAGAGAAGAAGACAAAGACAAAGAAAGGAAATAGACAGTGAAGCAAAGAGCAGAGAGACAGAGAACTGAGCTGACCTGCAACATAAGGCAACAATAAGCAATCCTTGAGAGTATCTGTCGGAAATCAAGCACCTTATTGGGCTGCTCCCATTAAAGACCAGAAATGTCCAGTTCTGGTAAGGAAAGGAGTCTGTGTACTCTAGTGGCTTGGGGGATCCAAGAACCACCCTACCAAACATTGTTTTGTTTCAGGAGACTCAATTTGAGCTCCTCATTGTAATTATCTATTTTAAAGACACAATAAAAGAAGGCCACCACTGAAAGATGGACTGGAGATGTAGCCCTGTAGGATAGGGTGAAATCCTTATTAATTTTTGTGCTCTTGTATTTTCTTACTATGTTTCTCTATTGTTTTCCATATTTTTAGTGTTTATGTATTTCACAATCTAATTGATCCATTGCCTAAAATCACATAGAGACACACCAACACATGAGTCTATAATACCTTGATTCAATAGTTAATTAACTGAGGTTACTCATAGGGTGATTATCAGATCAGGTGGTTTCAGAGCTTTAGGATGTAAGGTTAGAAAATCTTGTGTTGGTTTAGCTATTGAATGCTCACTAGATCAAAGCTCAAATTAGGAGAAGGAGAGTTGGTCGAGACTAATCCTGAAATTGGGAGAGTCTATCCTCAAAAGACAATGTCAGAGGAAGGTCCTATGGGCCCATACCCTCAATTCATAGAAAGTTTCCAAGCCATAAAGTCCATGGCAGAAGAAATGTATAAGGACTTTAGAAAACACAAGGATGAAGATTCTTTAGGCTCTAAACAAGACAAAGGAGAAGATGAATCACATTTCCATGACCACTCCAAAGGAAAAGGGAAAGAGGAAAGCTTTCTCACACCTCCTGATAGCCCTAAAAATAAAGCATCTTTGACCAAACTAGATGTTAAATTTGATCTACCTATATATGATGGAAAGTTAAATGCAGAAAAGTTGGACAATTGGATTAGACAAATTGATGTTTATTGCAAAGCACAGAACATCGACTCAGACAAAAGCAAGATTCAGGTGGCAAGCCTACACCATGGAGGCACTGCCTTGGTTTGGTGGGAAGGCAGAACCCAAGTTGACATGAAAGGACATGGTAAGACTATCTTTGTATGGAGTGAATTTGTTTCTGCAATCAAAAAGCAGTTCTACCCATTGGCCTACATGCAACAAGCCATGATGAGTTGGCAAAATCTTCGGCAGTTGAAAGGGCAAAGTGTACAAGGGTATACTCAAGAATTCAGAAAGAGAGCATTGATGTTGGGTATCTCATTAGACTCTCCAGAAACTCTTTTGAAGTACATTTGTGGTCTACATAGCTACATGAGGCATACCATCCTCATGTTTAATCCCACTAGTATAGATGAGGTATATGTACAAGCTACTCATCTAGAAGCTAGAGGAAAGAATGGAAATCCAGAAGTTGGGGGACCATCCCAACCCACTGCAAGCAAGAGAAAGGAGAAAAGAAAGAAGAAGTGGATAGCAAGGAAGGCTAATACTACACAAGAAAGCAAATCTTCATCCACTCACTGTAAAAAGGATGGGCATGATGATGAGCATTGTTGGATTCTACATCTAGAGCTGAGACCTAAGAAGTTCGAGAGCAAGAAGAAGAAGACTGCTGCAACTATTCAGAAAGATTTGGGGTCAGACTCAGGAGATGAAACAACCATTGCAGCCACAGGTATAAGAGGTAAGAATTCTAAAGCATCTACTAGTAATTCTACTCAATCTATTATTGACGAAGAAAATGAGAGAAAAATACATGAGATTTTCCATATTCGAGTTGTTTCCAAACATCAAAAGATTGATACTTTGTTCGATAGTGGCTCACAAGTAAAATTGATTTCTGAAGAAATTGTAAAGAAATTGGGATTAGCAACTACACCTCACAAGAAACCATACCCATTAGGATGGTTGAATAATAAAGCACAACTACAAGTGACTAGACAATGAAAACTCAAGTTTTATTTTGGGTCATCATTTGTAGATGAGGTTTGAGTTAGACATAATTCCTTTGGATATATGTGGATTTTTTTTAGGAAGTCCTTACTTGTATGATAGGAAAGCTATTTTCTATAGAGCTAAGAACAAGTATCTACTTGTTAAAGATGGAATCGAATACTTTGTAAGAGCTTATAAGCTCAAGAATAATTATACTCTCATAAACTCAGGGAAGATGAAGGAAAAGAAAATTGATAAAACCAATGTATTTGAGGCTGTAATGCTAAACAACAAGCTGATTTAGAAAAGGTTGTTTCAGAGTATGATATCTTGTTTCAAGAACCTAAAGGTCTACCACCCAAAAAATAAATAGTACATGATATTATTTTGCAACAAGATGCTCCTTTGCCTAACATTGGAATGTATAGGTTGTCTGCTTTACAGAATATTGAAATCAAGAAGTACGTGCAGGAGTTTCGCGAGAAGGGGTTCATCAGGCCTAGCACATCACCATGTGGGTCATCAATCATTTTGGTAAGAAATAAAGATGTCTCATGGAGAATGTGCATTGATTACCGAGCACTCAATAAGATAACAATAAAAAATTGTTATCCCATTCCCTGCATAGATGATCTTTTAGATCAATTGAAAGAAGCTATTTATTTCACCGAGCTAGACTTGCACAGTGGATACCATTAGGTCAGAGTTGCAAAACAAGATGCATGGAAGACTGCTTTCAAAAAAAGTAGAGATTTTATGAGTGGTTGGTTATGCCTTTTGGCTTAACTAATGCTCCTACTACTTTCATGATATTAATTAATGATGGACTCGGACCATTTCATGATGATTTGGTTATTGTGTATTTGGATGATATTCTGATTTTTATCAAAACATGGGAAGAACAATTAAAGCATGTTAAGTAGACACTAGATGTTTTGAAAAGAGAAAAAATTCATGTTAAACTCTCATGCGAATTTGGAAAAACATCTCTAAATTATTTGGGTCATATAGTAGGGGTTGGTGAATTGAAAATAGATCCCTCTAAAGTGGTAGTCATTGTAAACTGGCCTAAACCCAAGTATGCTATACAAGTGAGAAGCTTCATAGGGGCAGCACAATATTGGAGGAAGTTAATTTCTAACTTTTCCTCAATTGCAGCTCCCTTACATGCTTTAATAGGATTGAACAAGGTGTTTCAGTGGGGAGGCAAACACCAGAAAGCCTTCGACACCTTGAAAGAAAATATTAGTACAACCCCTGTACTAACACTGCCTGATCTGCAAAGGCCATTTGAGATCCAAACAGATGCTAGTGACTATGCCATGGGAGCAGTGTTGACATAGCACGGTAAACCCATATGTTATCATTCTAAGGCTTTTAATCCTACAATGGTTAATTATCCTACATGTGATAAAGAATTGTATGCATTAGTGCAGAGTGTGAAAAAGTGGAAACATTACTTAATGGGCAAAGAGACAGTAATACATACTGATCATCAACCACTTCAATATCTACACTCTCAAACTAAGTTGTAGCAATCAAGGCACTACAGATGGATGGGTTTTCTACAACAGTTTCATTTAGTCATCGGATATAAAAAGGGAATACATAATAAAGTTGCGGACATGTTATCTAGACCCATTATAAATGCATCTACTATACTTAAGCATAATTATGTACTACATGAAATCTACATTGAACAATATGCTCAAGATATAGACTTTACATATGTATATGCAAATTTGAGTCAAGGCAAATGGGTAGAAGAATTGGATTATCATATGAAGGGCTGAATCTTATACCATTGTGGGAATCTCTGCATTCCACAAACTGAGAGAGTAAAGATAATTAGGGAAGAACACACTTCTCTGATATCAGGTCACTTTGGGGTAAGTAAAACCATTGCACAGCTCCAAAGATTTTGTTATTGGCCAAAAATGAATGAGACAGTTTCTAGATATGTAAGAGGGTGTACTATGTGCGCTAAAAGCAAGACCAGCAATAGAAATCTGGGCTTGTACACTCCATTACCAGTTCCTTCTCACCCTTGGGAATGTGTTTCCATGGATTTTGTTGGAGGACTACCAAAATCTAGGAAAGGTCATGATTATCTATATATTGTTGTGGATAGGTTCAGTAAAATGTGTATTTTGATACCTTGTAAAAATAGATTATAGCTGAACAAACTACAAAATTGTTCTTTGAACATGTATGGGTTCATTTTGGAGTACCCACTTCCATTGTATCTGATCGAGACACTCGATTTGTGGGGAAGTTTTGGTCAAGTCTGAGGGAACTGATGGACACCAAATTGAAGAAAAGCAAAGCTTTTCATCCACAAATTGATGGCCAAACAAAAGTAGTTAATAGGACAGAGATCCAGTTACTCCAAGGATATTGCAGAAAACATCCTAAGCTTTGGGATGAACATTTGTGTTATATGCATCATGCTTACAACAAAGCAAAACATTCTTCTACACAGAGATCACCTTTTCAGACCTGTTTTGGTTTCACACCAAGGTCTCTTTTGGATTTTGTCTTTGGTAAAGATACCATAGTTGAGGGACACAATGATGTGGACAAGGAAACTAGGTTCATTGAACAAATCCAGGAGATCCACCAGGAAGTACATGAATATCTGGAAAAGATCCAAGCCAAATACAAGGCAAGGCATGACAAGCATTAGATGGAGCATAGTTTCCAAGTTGGTGACCAAGTCTGGCTGTATATCAGCAAGGACAGGATGCAAGGTGAAGGTAAAAATCTGAAGCCTATCACGTATGGACCTTTCAAAATACTTGAGAAGATTGGTGAAAATGATTTTCGCCTTGATCTACCAGCTTACATGCACATCTACTCAGTCGTAAATGCAGATTTCTTGAGATTGTTTGAACCCTCACTGATTGAGGATCCCGAAGAGAAGAGTCAATTGCCTTCTATTGATGACCTACTACTTGAATATCTTAATGAATTGCAGGAAGACACAATTCTGGATAGGAAGGTGAGAACGACGCACAGGGGAGATGTTGAGTACCTTAGAATTAGACTCAAGGGTTCAAAGCTGAGCAGTGCAAAGTGGATAGAGATTGGACAAGTGAGAAAATTGTACCCTAACTTAGTTGATGCTTGAAAACCAACTTTTGGTGGTCCAAAATCTTTTTTAGTGGGGAGGCCGTGATCTGAATTGGATCCATGAAGAAAAATGAAAGCACCGTGACTGTATCAAATCAGGACAAGCTTCAAATTCAAGAGCACAGAGCGATCAGAAAGACCTCTGAACAGTGGCAGTTGACAGCTAGCGTGGAACGATGAGGACCTCGGTCAAAGCACACTGACTGAGACCCATGGAGACTGCGTAGGAGGCGAAACTGACACCTGGGAAGCGCAGATCGGGAAAAGGAGGTTGTTTCTTATGCGTGATGGCAAAATCCCTCAAGAAGGAAGGGCCCCGAGTGCTCAGTCACGTGGAAGCCAAAAGAACTGTGGGGAAAAGCACTAAAGGCTAAAGGCAGGACCTCCACTACAAAATAGGCGGTATTTATTGGGGGCACCCTTGGGAGGTAAGCAGATTTGGAGAAAAGCAAATGATTCTTCTCAGTGCCCGACATGTGGCTGGCAGAGGAGAGAGAAAACCATCGCTCATCGCGTGCTAATGGTCGAGCAAGTCAACATTGCGAAATGAGCGAATGACGTTGGATCTAGGGGCTCCAGATCTAATGGCTGAGAACTTGCCCGATGAAAGAACTAGATTTGATAGGGTATTTAGCCATGGCAGAAAGAATTTTGATACCCGATTTGACCACCAAGTTGGCGAATGACTCATTCCACAATGTAATGGAAAAAAATCGAACCGAAAAGAAAAAGCTGGCGCAATTCGTGAGAGGACAAGTGGCCATTCCCCGTGAGCCATTGATGATGACGCCAAGACAGGTAATTCCAAGTGAGCAACAATAGGTGACCTGATGGAGGAAGAAGAGGAAGTGAACAGTCATGAGATTGATTGGATTTAAAGCCAAGAACAGAGACTAAGTAGAAAACAACGAGAGGAAGAACCAGAGAGAAGAAGACAAAGACAGAGAAAGGAAATAGATAGTGAAGCAAAGAGAAGAAAGACAGAGAGCCGAGTTGGCCTACAGCATAAGGCAACAACAAGCAATCCCTGAGAGGATCTATCAGGAATTGAGCACCATATTGGGCTCCTCCCATTAAATACCAAAAGGGTTAAGTTCTAGTAAGGAAAGGAATCTGTGTACTCTAGTGGCTTGGGGGATCCAAGAACCACCCTACCAAACATTGTTCTATTTCAGGAGATTCAATTTGAGCTCCTTATTGTAATTCTCTTCTTTAAAGACACAATAAAAGAAGGCCACCATTGAAAGTTGGACTGGAGACATAGCCCTAGAGGATAGGGTGAACTCCTTATTAATTGTTAAGCTCTTGTATTTTCTTACTATGTTTCTCTACTGTTTTCCATATTTCCAGTGTCTGTGTATTTCACAATCTGATTGATCCGTTGCCTAAAATCAAATAGACACACACCAACACATGAGTCTATAATACCTTCATTCAATATTTAATTAACTGAGGTCACTCATAGGGTGATTATCAGATCACTTGTATGCAACAAAACCAAGGAAGAGCATATTATATTTTTAACACTAGTGTTGAGGAGGTTACAACAACAATTTTTTTAATAAATCTAAAAAAAATGTTCTTTTCTTAAGACATAATTACTTTATTTGGGGTTTGTAGTTTCTTCCGAAGGGATGAAAATGTTCTACAACAAATAACCATGAGGTGATAAGACTTCATGGACAGGCTATCTTTTACCAAATATTTATTCATAATTTTAGTCAAATTTGTGCATCAATAGTGGAGACCATTAAAAGAGAATAACAACATTTTAAGTGGAAAATAGTAGCTAAAGAGGAATTCCAATTATTGAAAGAGAAAATAATGGAACAACTAGTTTTAATATTTCTTTATTTTCAAATAACTTTTTAAAGTGACAGTGTGATTCTAGTGGAATGTCCATTAGAGTTGTTCTTAGCCAATATGACAAGTCCGTTACCTATTTCAGTGAGAAATTGAATAAGGCCAAGAAAAAGTATTTTACTGATGACATATAATTTTATGTGGTGATTCAATCTCTAAATAAGTGGAGCCATTATCTTATGCCCAAAGAGTTTATCATGTACACAGATAAGACAAGTTAAATTAGAGACATGCAAAATGCATACAATACATGCAAAATTTGTGAGACAGTTGGAATTGCCTAGATGGCTAGAGGTAGTGAGTGTGTTTCCATTGATGAAAATATCCATGAGAGATATTGTTGGACAAAATGGAATTATCTAATTGTGAGTGGAAACAAGTGTGTTGGTATTGATGTCAACCAAACTAGCATGAATGTTGGTGGTAGTAAATGTACTCGCATGGTGTTGATGTCCACTAGGTTAGCTATGATGGTAACTAGACTAATGTTGATGTGTTTGGTGTGTCAAGAGTAGGGGATTGCCATGGGGTCTCTAGTATCTGGTAGAGATCTTTCATAGTACTAGGCTCATTGAATAAGTTATAATACTATGACTATGATGGTTGGGATACCTAGGTTATGGAGGAATTTTTGCATAAGGATATTTTCTCAAATTCTCTTTAAATGGAATAGTTGGATAATCCTTGGAAATAGCTTTCCAATGGTATGTTGAAGTCCATAAATGGCCTCCTAAATAAAAATTTATTACCAGTCAAGTTAAGGTCCCCTAAAGTGAAAGTTGTAGTGCCTAGAATCCAAGAAGTTAATTAATAAATGACACAGGATAGTCTTGAGCTAGGGTAGTGGGAACAATGCCCAGAAGCCTTGAAGCCCATAAGCCTATTAACAACTAGCGATATTGTGTGGAGGATTGGAAGCCTCGAATCCTATTGACAACAAGCAGAGGTTCCCCAAAGGGTCAGAAGCTCGAGACTTTATTAGTAAGTGTCATGAGTATTGAAAGATCTGGGGAGCAGGGGAAAATCTATTATGTACATGATGACAACAGAAAGTAATATTTTCCATTACGTGAAACAAAAACTTCCCAATGGATATTTGAAATGGGAACCGAGAATAAGTGGGACTGATAGGTGGTTTTTCTAATTATAAATGGAAAACAAGTGGAAAGTGGGCTTGTGGTAGAGCAAAGTGTTTAATGTGGGCAAGCCCAAAACCTTGCAAGCCCATAAGGTATATGCATTTCATTTTATAAGAAGTTACAGGCATTTGGGCATCTAGGATCCAACTCTACAACTATATATATGTAATATATATATATATATATATTATATATATATATATAATATATATATATTATATATGTATTATGTATGTAGTATGTTATATGTATATTATGTATGTAACAACATATATACTACATATAACATACATATATATACATATAACTATATTACATAACATATATACATATATACATATATATACATACAATATATATGATAATATATATATATAATATATAGTAGAATATATATGTATAGTATGTATATGTATATATATATGTATATATAGGCATATAATATATTATATATATATATGTTGTATGTATAATATATATTATAAATAGTATATATAATATATATATATATATATATATATGTATGTATGTAGTATGTATGTATATGTTATATATAGTATGTATATATGCATGTATGTAGTAGTTATATATTATATCTAATATATATATATAATATATATATATCTATATATATATAATATTATAGTATATATATATTATAATAATATATATATATTATATAATTGAGTGGGCCTAGTGAACAAGCACTAAAACGAGGTTATTCTTGGAGAAGAAAACTAGGGGTGCAAAATATTATAAAGGGAATTAAGCCCCTATAGGCTAGCAAAGAATATTAGCACTTAGAGGCCTAGATTGAGGTCACAACAACCAGTTCTTTGATGAGGAAAAAGGGAAAGGTGCCAAGGGAAAGGTGTTAAGGCATGCCCATACCAGAAGAATTCACAATTATGCATTTATAAAAAATTACGAGCACACAAGCACCCTTGTTCGTATTTTATGTTGTGCCATGCATTTTAAGGCTTGAATGGATTGGCAGCTCATAGGCACTATGTGTCATATTTGGAAGATATGCCAAATTAGTTATTCTACATAGTTGAGTCAAGGCAACAAGGAAAAAGAGTACACAAAACGAATAATGGGCCTATCTTGAGCAAAATAAAGCTACCTTGGTTCTTCCCTGCATGACATGAAGAATTAAGCGAAAGGATGGCTAAGTGCAAAATATCTTAATGCACTTGAGGAAATCCATGGATGAAGTACAATATGATATCACTAAAGCAATTAGGTAGAATGATGGGCACATGAGATCAGAGAAAAAGCTCATATTGTCATGACAGAAGTATGTCCTAGACGTTGAAGAGCCATATTGGAAGTACAAGATGAAATCAATGGTGGTACTCCTTAAGTGTGTAGGTTGACTGAAATTACTTATTAGTATGGAGGATTCTCAAGTTCCCATCATCATGTTTAATGTAGCAGCAATGTTGAAGAAAATTGATTCAATTGACAACATGGACAACCATGTGTTATAGTACACTTGTGCAGTGTGAATGGCTGAGTGATGGATGAAAAATAAATGATCGATCATTATGTCTCAGTGAAACAAAACCCATGATTGCAATTGAGAAATGCAGGGGGAACGCAACATTGTGGAGTGAGTTGAGTGGAGAGATCTGGGTGTGAGTGCTTTTAAGAAGAGACTAAGCATTCCTAGGCTGCTAAGAAGAGGTTGAGAGTGCCTATTATGAAGAGAGAGGGCCAACTGTGCTTGGTTTTCTAAAGAGACGCTAAGAGTGTCAGTGTAGAAGAAGAGGGCCATGAGAAGATAAAAATGTGTTGCAAGGGTCAAGAGTTGAGTGTGTACTATTGAGAGTAGAGGGCTAATAACAATGAGTTGCTTCAATGTGGTTAGAGAGTGTTGCATGGGATGAATAGGGAGAAGGTTGCAAAGGAGATGAAACATGAAAATAGGCAGAGAGGCTACCATTTACAATGAACCTTGGTTCCTTTTGAGTGTGGGTTACATACAGGGAGTTTGTGCTTCCATATTAGTGGATATCTAAATAGATCTTGGGATTTAGTGCCTCCTACAAGTTGGTTCTTGCATAAATCGAAGGAGATACGAGTTGGTGCTTACAACAAATCCATGAAGTTGGTGCTTCTGGTAAGTTGATCAAATGTTTGTAAGAGAAGGGGGTTGGTGTTTCCTGTGAGTGGTGGCTCCCAAAAACATTGATGTAATATAGTAGAATCTCATATTTACATCAAATAATAAACAAGCTTTGGTATTTTTTTCTCCCGGAATGGTTTCCACGTTAAACCTATGTGTCTCATGTGTTTGTTGTTGATGATGTGTATGCTTGTGCTGATTCACATGGTTTTCGTTATGATCTTTTGATGTTTTCTCACATAGGGAATGCCAAGTTTGAATGTTGAATATAAAATTAGCATAAAATTTCAAAATTATCATTAATACTAATTTATGCCCCCCTCAGTATTAGCATTGTTTCCAACAATTTTTTTTCTTTCACTTTGAAACATAGTAGTGCGAATGCTAATAAAGTTGCCAATGCTTTGAGTAGGAGATGTTTGGTTTTGCAGGAACTTCAAGTTAGCACTTTGGGGTATGAAAACCTCCAAGAATTATACAAGGAAGATTCAAACTTAAGGAAATTTATGAATCTTGTGAAAACCCCATGATCAAGGACTGAAGCCCTTGGCTTGTGCAATATATTTTGGATCACGACACCAACAAATGATCTAAGCAGATGACCAAGTCAAGTAAAAATATAGTAAGTTTTTATCATACAGAGGCACGAAGGTTTTGTTGACAAAATTATTGTTAGATGAGTTTGATATTTGGAAAACAAATTCAAACACAAACAAAGATTTAGCATTGAACCCCCAAATTCATGAACAAGCTGAACACCTGAATAAAGGAGGTCCAAGTCCACAAGCTATACAATCATGCATTCGGGAACCAAACTTAGTCAGGGTAGAGATAATTTGGATCATGGTGAGTTGTATCATGGAGCCAACAAGGTTATGCCTGAAATAATCCCATAGTGGGACCATTGGCGCATTGGAGAGCATGGGAAACATTTTTTATTTTATTTGGAAGAGAACCATTTTCCTTTGTCGTGAAGTTTTCCAAATCGAACCATGAGTGAAGGGGAACTTCATAATTACTTTTTATAAACAAGACGAAAGGGTGTTCTATGAGACTTAATTTGCATTACAATGTAATGAAAAAAGTTCACATTACAATGTGACAACCAAATATCAATGTCATAATCTAATGAATGAAATTAGACATCACAATGTGTTGAACAAAAAGTGTCACTAGTGCATGTGATGAGTTGTAACACAACCTTGACTATCCCTAGCCCCTACTAAGGTATAAAGTGGTTAGTTACTTAGCTGACCCAACCTCCAAGGTTCCAGTTATCAGAAAGGGGTCTAAACGTTTCATTGTGTACCAAAATCTATAGAACTAAAAATGGATAGTGTCATTGTGTTCATCTCGTCTAGGCCTTTACAACTATATATAATTTTCCTCAATCTGACTCTTGGATCAAAATATATAGCCATTTGAAGACTTTGCCAATAGCCACATGCCATGTCATCAATACTAGCAATGTGGCTCTCATGTGGTCCCCACATGGTTTATGCATGGTCTTCCATCTCATCACTTATCTGCTACTGGCTTGTTCATTTCCCTCAATATTTCATAGGATGCCCACACACACACACACACATATAATAAGAGTGGACCCTCCTATTCCACCTCTTCTTGGAAATAATATCTTAGGTATTTACTTTGGACTCCCCCATTGGATCCACTAGTGAAGAATCTTCCAGGGTTACATGGAGGTTCCACTTATCTATGTCGTGACATCAACCTACTGGGAGTGATCAACCATTTGTATGGGTCGCAAATGAATGAACCAACAACACCACATTGTCCTAGGAATAAAATCCAAAAATTTCTCATTCAATCGCCTTTGCCAAACTCTAGGATGCCTTCAATTAACATTGTTGGGGTTAGATGGAGAATCCACGTACAACCATAATTAGTTCCCCATGGCTTCAAATACAACAAGATTCCCAAACTTATTGGAGGGACATTAATAACATTATAAACATAAAATAGATATCCACATGTAATAAAATGAAATAATTCATGCCTCTAGCCACAAATGCATGACACAAATTAACCAAAAGAACATAAGCATTCAATAATTTCAGTTAATAAGTTCATACACTAGCATCAAGTGGTAACACAAATTTCTTTTTAAAACCATACATTTAATTGCACAAGGAAATCATAGCTTCATATATCTCATATGAATACATGCCATTACAATAAATATGAAGGTCAAACTAAAGGTGGGACTTCAATTTTCAACCCAACCATAGACCTACT
>APFE030941290.1:0-17732 GCA_000404065.3 Pinus taeda
CTGGACTCAGCTTTAATATAGATATAACATATGTAGTTATACAGAGCTTTGTTCTAGCTCACTCATAGATAAGGGTGAACTAAAACCATGCTTAGATACTAATACGAGCTTTTTAGTGTATAGAGCTTACTAGTGATAAGATGAATGAGATCCATTGAATATGATACATACCTTTGTTCAATGTATTATGTTATATAGCTTATACAACTTAGCTTCATACTAGATCATGTATTGAGTAAGATACATGAGTTTCATCAATTCCATTACTCTGACTGTAATCATACTAGTATACCTATTCTAACTTATAAGTAATCTGTATAGGTATATCCCTAATTAACACTATCATAACATGTAAGAAACATAGACCCTTAGTAATACATGTTCCTTATCACTAGTCTCAAGCTTCATTAGTATCACTAAACAGTTACTCAGCTTAGGCTATGATCAGAGCTTGTATCGTTTCATCATAGTTCATAAAGTAAGCATATCCATATTGAACATACAAAAAACAACATGTTTTAAGCATAAGCATAAGATGTAATCAGAGCTATGACCAAGTTGGTTGATTAGATGGATACAACTGTATTCAATAGGTTCAATTCCTATAAGCTAAACAAGCTGTGACTACAGGACTAACATGACATACGTAACCTCTCTGATATGTAAGTTGTAATCACTATGAAGCTAATGATCGAATAAGTGTTGCCATAATAAGCTGTTGCCATAATAAGCTAGAACACTTACATGAACTCTGTATAAAAAAGGTTAATTGTAACCCTATGGACAGAACTGTAAGAAAAATGACTTGCAATGGCTATTTGTGAAACCATCCAGGTATCCTTCTAGCAGTTATGGCCACACAAATCATGTAAGAAATCTGATAAATGAAAACAAAGATATATCCATGGATACATCCTTCCTGCACAAACAGGTTCATAGCGTTACAACCATCCACACTAGCAATCATTGCTGCCCGTAAATGAGAATCTTTCACCCATTAATGATTCATCCTGTGGGTGCATAGTTTCACTTATTTCTAGGCAGCACTGTAAGTGTGTCAACTAATGTATAAAAATATTGCCCATATCTCAATTACACCACTGAGCTTATCTGTATTGCAGATTCCAAAACTATGCTATTCATTCACTACTCGTGGAAATATACAATAGAATGGAACGTGCCAATGTCAACCACGAAATTTTGAATTGTTCCCAACAATGAATGTGCAAACCCTACACACCGTGCCGTACGGTTTATTTGTGTTGGTAGGATCGCATACATATCACTTGATTTCGCAGGCCCACAGAAGTGGTGGAGGTGAGCCCTGCATTATATTCCGCCTTCTGGTTGGTTTGATATATTAAATTACTGTACAGTTCGAACAAACAAAAACTGGTTGCAATATTTGTGTCATATTCAGATGTAGATTCTGCGCGTCACCTGACATGTGTAGATTGAATTACAGCACGATTTTTGAATAGGGCACGACTGCTTTTAACATTGGCATCACCTTTTAAACATTACAAATGTTTGCAATAAGAACTATAAATGTTGACTGACATACTTGTCTCCTGTTATCCCTCTAAGTTACAATATAGATATTTTTTCAACTCTTTGGGGTTCGTAAAAGTAGCTTCCCATCTTTCTAGGTCAGCCTCGTCCAAGGCACCATCGCGTCTTACTGGTTTTGGTTAGATAATGACCGGATTGCATAGAGATTACTTGATTCTGCCAGACCATATTTTGCGGCAATTTCTGCGCTTTAGCTGCTCTGGCTCATCGAGATTAACGCATATTTATTCGCATGATTGAGAAATGCACAGTTCAACCATATGAAAAACGGTCTCAACATTTCTCCGTACTTGTGGTAATGATGCAGTATTTGTTTTAAGCAGTAGTCTATAACGTGACTTTTTGAAAGCCTTTCCGGTGGTTTTTTCCGGTCAAAATCCGGCAGCAATTCATTGGAATCTCATGTTTGATAGCTAGTTTCTGCACAATCAATGGCTCCCAATGGTTTTTCAAGGCGCTGAATCCAAATATGCAGTTAAAAAACCATTTTAACTGCTAAAAATCAAAATTTAACCTCATTTCTTCCGCCAGATTCCGTCACCGGAATCTCCAAAAAGTCGCATTATAGACAACTTTGTTTTAATGGATATTTAACTGCATTTTTCGTATTTCGCTCTCACATATTTAACATTTTAAACTCTTCATGTTATTGATGAAATTTATTCGATTTTTTAAATTATTCGAGGAACAATGTCATTATTACTAAGACAGTAAATTCTAGCGGTTTAAAACGTGTTCTAAACTTCTAATAAATCCCTACGGAGAAATTTATAGAAAAAATGGAAAAAAAACAGCATCTAACATTACAAAGTGTGATACTGTGATAGATGACATAATAATTTACTTTTTAAGATATTATATAGTTACGAGATGGTAAATATTAGCTTAGTTTTATCTTGATTAGGGATTTAGAGTCATGTATCAAAAATCATGGTAACTTGATCCAGCCAAATTTACCTCAAATATCTTAAAATATTATAATTTTAATTTGAATTTTTTTATTTTAACAATAGATTTTTTTTCTCTTCGTTTATTAACAAGTCAATATTTATACAATATTCCCAACATTTTTGATCATTTTAACTGAAAAAATCCTTTACCAAATAAATAATTCAATAAAAACTTATAAAAATAAATAATTTTGTTCCGTAATTTACTGACCTTAAATTCCATAAACAAAAAATTAATTTTTAAATATGTTCCCAAATTCCATTTCAAAAGTGAATTCAATTGTGTTCTATCTACAAACTTTACCGTTTTGAAAAGTTTATATACTTTACCTTCTTATAAATTTAAATTTCAAACCTCATACTAAAAGATCCATGTTATAACCATTAAGTCTATTGAAATTTGTATGCACAAAACATATTTTTATGTTAGTTACCAAAAAATCAAGACAGCTCATATAATACAGCATATTTCAAGTTACAGTAAGCTGATGGGTAAAAAAATATCAAGCATCACTGTAAGGGCGGTTTTAAAATTAAACCCATCATTCAAAAATATTAATTGACTTGCAGCAGTGTGACCGTTAAAAATTTTTAAAAACGTGCAGGAGTGTTACGGACAAATTTATGCCTGGATACCGCCCATGGATGTCGTAAGACATGGAAAGTCATAAGTCATTGGCGATAGTTGTACTCTGAAAACATGTTAATTATATGAGTGAAGGCTTATAGGCGCAATAATGTACAGGCATTAGCGTTTCGTTTAGAATACAGATAAAATTCGCGTTGCAGGCGGAATTGGCCTCTAAAATAGAGACGATACCTCACTGGGCGGACTCTCGTGGAGATCTAAATTTTAAAATAGCAATACAATCGCGTTGCGTGCGGACTGTCGGAGATTCTGTCGTAACTATTTTGACGTCTAGATTTCCTGCTTCTATCGTCTAGCGTGTAGAGATTCAATTCTTAGTGAAAAAAATCAAGATCACCATCCCTGCATTTAATATGCTAGTATTTTTTTAACAATAAACTTTTAAGCATGGACGTGTTTAGTTATAACGAATATCTTTTTGGTTGGATCCCCTAGATTTAGAAAGCAGCCCCACATGTGGGAGTGATCTTTTACTTTGGGCCACTCCCTGTAGGATACTTTTGCATTTTCTTCGAGTGTTAATATTAAAAGTGGAGGTTTAGAAAAACCAGCAGTATTTTTTTTAATTATATTTTATAATATAATATAATATTTTATTTTATTTTATTTACTTCAGTATTAAATTGATAAATATAATAAAATAATCATGTACTCTTTCTTAAATAAAATACATATTTGCTTTTGAGTACTGATTAGTTGAATTTGGTTCTATATATTTTATTAGTTGAACTTTGATCTGTATATTTTTATGTTACTAATAAAATATATAAATATTTTTAACATTATTAAAACAATAATTTGTAATTATCTTATTGGTTTATATTTTGGAAGTTTTATTTCCATTTTTATGACATGCTCATTAGAACATAATCAAATAATAGATTCTAGATTCTATGCCACTTACTGATCACATATTGAAGTGTAGTTATTGTAACAGTTTTTCAATTCTTTGTGAGTAAACCAACATAGATCCATCTTAATTACGGATCTAACATGAGCCTAGAGATATCCAATTTCTTCATGTGCAAACTTCTTTAGAGTGAAAAATACAATTTGTTATTTTTCATCCTTTAAATTGTATTTTTGAATGTTAAATAGAGTATATATAGGACCAAATAAATGTTTTAACACTAAAACTTAATTTTCCATTATATACATAATTCACATTAAAATATTATACCTAACATAAACCTAAACACACTTCATCGGGCAAATTAGAATGATTTTTTTTTATTATTAATATATTTATAATCATCTGTGAGTGAATATATGTTTCGATTGGTTAGCACTTACAGTTTGCACAACTCAATATTTTTTTATTGAATCAGTCATTACGAAAATAGAAAAATTATCGTGGTTCACCACCATATTAAGAAAAGAACACCGCTTTAGAGCGAAAATAGTTACAGCAAGCTATCGTGATCCACCATCATATTAGGAAAACAACACCGCTTTGCAGCGAAAATAATTACAGGGATCTGGAGTTCCCGTTGCCGTAATTTGGAGCGTTAAACAATTTTAATATTTAGAATTAAGTTTTTTATAAATTAATATAAATCTGTGTTAATTCGAGATTCTTCTCCAGTGGAATTAATTTTTTATCAAATGCTCATAGTTATACAATTTCCTAAGATCAAATCTTTAATGGTCCGGCCAGACGCATTAATATTGCAGCCACTTAGATTCCACAATTTTTATTAATCATTTAAATTACCACTCCAATGGTTGACTGGTACCTATGGATATTTAGACTTAATACATTGTTTTTTTTAATCTTCTTTTACTGATATGCCTAGGAATATGATCCCTTAGATTAATAAACCATAGGGATTGATATTATAAACTCAAGGGAATAATAAATCAAAGGGGTTAATATTAAAACCCCAAGGGAATAATATTACCCCTAAGGATTAACATTAAAAGCCCAGGGTTTATATTCCCTTTGGTTTCTAGTATTAATCAATTGGGCTTACTATTCCCTTGAGTTTATAATATAAATCCATAATGTATATTAATCCAAGAGTTCATATTCCTAGGCTATAATATTATTCATAGGTTTATAATATTAATCCTTTATGTTCAATATAAATCATGGTTAACCAAGGATTTATATACCTTGGATTTATAATATTAGTCCCTTCAGTTTAATGATATGAGTCCCTTAGGTTTATAATAACTTGGAGTTTTAGTATTAACCATTTGGGTTAATTATTCTCTTGGGTTTAATAATGTAAGGGTTCATATTCCTAGGGTTTAATACTCAAACCGTGAGGGATTCTAAACCCAAGGCAATAATATTAACCCAAGGGATAATAAATTCAAAGAATTATAAACCCAAGGGAATAATATTAAACCCTAGGGATTAATATTATAAACCCAAGGTATATAAACCCTAAAATAAACATTTTTGACTATGGTTGACAATGGTTAATTTTCATTTTGAGACAATCTTTGTCATAATGTGATGTTGGACCATGGTTGAACATAGTCAAAGATCTTTAATCTAGGGTTTATCATATTTTTCTTAGGGTTTATATAGCTTGTGTTTATAATATTAATTGCTTGAATTTGAAATTATTCATTTGGGTTTATGATTTCTTTGCTTTAATACCAAAAACCCAAGGAATAATATTGAATCTTAGGGATTAATATTAATTACAAACCCTATGAATAATATTATGCCTGAGGAATGTGAACCCTTTGATGAATAAACCCAAGGAATTGATATTATAAACCCAAGAGAATAACAAACCCAAGGGGTTAATACTAACACCCCAATGGAATAATATTAATCTATGGGATAATAAACCTAAGGGTTTAATACTAAATATCATAGGGTTTATATTCCCTTGGGGTTTAGTATTAATCTCTTGGGTTTATTATTCCCTTGGGTTTATAATATCAATCCCTTCGATTTATAATATTAGTCCCTTACGTTTATAAACACTATGAAAAATATTATACCTAAGGGAATAATCCTAAAAACCCAAGGGTATAAACTCTAAGTGGATTTTAGTATTAATCCCTTGGGTTAATATTATTCCCTTGGGTTTATAATCCATTGGAGTTTTAGTATTAACCCCTTGAGTATATTATTCCCTTGGGTTTATAATACCAATCCTTTAGGTATATTAACATCAGGATTCATATTCCCAGAAAATGATATTATTCATAAGATTTGTAATTAATATTAATTTTGTAGGGTTTAATATTATTCTGTAGGGTTTACAATTCCTTGGTTTTTTAGTATTAAACTCAAAGGAATCAAATTAAACCCAAGGAACTAATATTGTAAACCCATGGTATATAAACCCTAAGATATATATTAAATACCCTCGAATAAAGATGGTTGAAAATTGTCCACCATGGTCCAATGTTGCATTGTGACATCGATTGTCTCAAATTAAAAATCAACAATTGTCAACCATGGTCAACCATGTTTATTTTAGCGTTTATAACATCTATCTTAATGTTTATATACCTTGAGTTTATAATATTAATCCCTTGGGTTTTTATTATTAATCCTTAGGGTTTATTATACGTTCGGTTAACATTATTCCCTTGGGTTTATAATTCCTTTGGGTCTTAGTATTATACCCTAGGAATATGAAACCTTAGATTAAAATACCCAACGGTTCGGTATTGTAAACCCAAGGGATTATTAAACCCAATGAGTTAATACCAATATCCCAAGGTATTATAAATAGAAGGGACTAATATTATTAAACGTAAGGGGCTAATATTATAAATCCAAGGTATATAAACCCTTGGTTGACCATGATTTATATTGAACCTGAGGGACTATTATTATAAATCATTGAATAATATTATACCCTAGGAATACGAACCCTTATATTAATATATCCCAGGAATTGATATTATATCTCAAGGGATTAATACTAAAGACCAAATGGAATACAAACCCTAGGGTTAATAGTATTAATCCCTTGGTTTTATAATCTCTTGGGGTTTTATTATTAACCCCTTGGGTTTATTATTCTGTTGGGTTTATTATATCAATCCCTTGGGGTTATTAATATAAGGATTCATATTCGCAGGGTATAATATTATTCATAGGGTTTGTAATTAATGGTAATCCCTAGGGTTTAATATTATTTTGTATGGTTTATAATTTCTTGGCATTTTAGTATTAAACCCAAGCAATTATATGATTAAGCATGCTAGAACATGATTGATTTATAAATTGAGAGAATCTTTGTCATAATGTGACATTGCAACATGGTTGACCATGGTTGATTCTCATATTGAGATAATATTCATCACAATGCAGTGTTGGATCATGGTTGACCATGATTGAATTTATAAAACATGGTTGATCATAATGGATATTATAAAACCAAGGGAATAATAAATCCTACGGACTAAAATTAAAAAGCCAAGGGATTATAAATGTAAGGAAATAATATTAAACCCTAGGAATATGAACCCTTACATTAATAAATCCAAGGGATAAAATAATAAAACCAAGGTATATAAGCCCTAACACAAATATTATAAAGCCTAAAATAAATATGGTTGACCGTGGTTGATCATAGTTGATTTCCATATTCAGACAATACTTATCATAATGTGGTGTTGGATCATGGTTGAGCATGCTTGACCATGATTGGTTTTCAAATCAAGAGAATCTTTGTCACAATGCGACATTGGACCATGGTAAACCATGGTTGATTTTAATATTGAGACAATATTTGTCACAATGTGACATTGGACCATGGTTGACCACGATTGAATTTATAAGACATAGTTGACCATCATAGATATTATAAACCCATAGGAATAATAAACCTTAGGTATTAACACTAAAAACCCAAAGGATTATAAACATAATGGAATAGTGTTAAACTATAGGAATATGAAACCTTAGATTAATAAACCAAAGAAATTCATATTATAAACCCAACGGAATAATAAATCCAAGGGATAAAAATTATAAACTCTAAGATAAATATTATAAACCCTAAAATAAACATGGTTGGCCATGGTTTATTTTCATATCGAGACAATTCTTGTCACAATTCAGCGTTAGACCATGGTTGACCATGGTCAACCATGATTGATTTTCATATTCAGACAATTGTTATGACAAATCGACATTCTCCCATAGTTGACCATGGTTGGCTCTGATTGATCGTGGTTGACCATGATTGATATTATAAACCGAGGGGAATAATAAACCCAAGGGATTGATATTATAAACACAAGGGATTAATACTAAAACCCCAAGGGATTATGAACTAAAGGGAATAATACTAAACCCAAGAGACTAATATTATAAACCCAAGGTATATAAACTCAAAGATAAAAGTTATAAACAATACAATAAACATGGTTGACCTTGGTTGATTTTCATATTGGGACAATCCTTATCACAATGCGTCATTGGGCCATGGTTGACCATGATTAACCACGATTGATTTTTATATCAACAATGTTTGTGACAATGCAACATCTGACTATGGTTGACCATGATTGAGCATGGATGACCATGAGTATCATATTGAGACAATATTTGTCATAATGCGATGTAGGACCATGAATAATATTAAACCCAAGGGACTAATACTATGAACTCAAGGGAATAATATTAAACCCAAGGTATATAAACCCAAAGATAAAATATAAACACTAAAATTAACATGGTTTACCATGGTTGATTTTCATATTGAGACAATCCTTGTCATAATGTGACGTTGGACCATGGTTCACCATGCTTAACCATGGTTCCTGGTTGAATATGGTTGACTAAAGTTGACCTTGATTGACCATGGTTGATCATAAGTATCATATTGAGACAATATTTGTCATAGTGCAACATTATACCATGGTTGAGACAATGATCTATTTTCAAATTGAGACAATCTTTACCACAGTGTGACGTTGGACCATAGTTCACCATGAATAACCATGGTTGACCATGATTGATTTTATAAAACATGGTTGACCATGGTTGAATAAGACTAAACCTTAGGGGCCAATATCGTAAACCGAAAGTATATAAACCCTAAGATAAATATTATAAACACTAAAATAAACATGGTTGATAGACATTAAACACTAAATTTTTATAAATATTATAAATACTAAAGTTTTATAAACTTTGTTATTAATATTATAAACTCAGGGGATTAATATTAAAAAAAACAAGGGATTATAAACACAACGTAATAACATTGAACCATGGGATTAATTTTAAATACAATGGATTAATATTTAAAACCCATGGGATTAATATTAAAAACCTAAGGGATTAAGCCATAAGATTGATATTATAAAACCTATAAATAATATTATACCCTAACAATATGAGCACTTAGATAAATAGATCCGATAGATTGATATTATAAACCCAAAAGCCTAATAAACCCAAAGGATTAATACTAATCACAAACCCAAATGTTCATATTCCAAGGGTATAATATGATTCATAGGGTTTATGATATTAATCCTAGGTTTTATTAGTCCTTTGGGTTTATAATATTTATCTCAGGGTTTGTTAGACCCTTGGTTTTATAATAGCAATCCCTTACCTTTACTAATGTATGGGTTCATAATATTAATCTCAAGGTTTATAGTATTAATCGAAGGGTTTAAAATATTATTCAAAAGGTTTATAATATCTATCCTAGGGTTTATTATTTCTTTGGCTTTATGGTGTATATATATATATATAATATAAATATAATATATATAATTAACTAATTAATTATTATGGTTAAAAAAATGAATGAATGAATTAAATTATTAATAATTATTAAACCATTGGAGTTAATGTTATAAACCCTATAAAATAATATTATACCCCAACAATAATGAATACTTAGATATAATAGACAAAGAGATTGATATTGTAAACCCAAAGGATTAATATTAATCCCAATCCTAAGGGATTAGTATTAATCCTTTAGGTTTACTAGTCCTTTATGTTTATAATATCAATCCCTTGGTTCTATTTATCTAAGGGTTCATATTGCAAGGGTATAATATTATTCATAGAATTTATGATAATAATCTTGGTCTTTATTAGTCCTTTGGGTTTATAATATTTATCCTAGGGTTTACTAGTCCCTTTCTTTTAAAATCTTAATTCCTTGGATTTATTAATCTAAGGGTTTATAATATTAATTGTAGCATTTATAGTATTAATCTAAGCATTTATAATATTTATCAAAGGGTTCATAATTTTTATCTAAGGGTTTGTAAAATTTATCCTAAGGTTTATTAGTCCCTTTCTTTTAAAATATTAATCCCTTGGATTTATTAATCTAAGGGTTTATAATATTTATCTAAGAGTTCATATTCTCAGGGTATATTTATGTTCATAAGTTTTACAATATTAATCCTAGGGATTTATTAGTCCTTTGGGTTTATAATATTAACCCTAAGGTTTGTCAGTACTTTATTAATTATTACCATTTATTTTTCTTATATATTTTGAATTCAGTAATGAGACAAATAATAATTATTATATTAACAATTCTAATACTCTCCTCAAGAAACAAATTTAATGCTTAAGAAAAATACCATGTGACATAAAAGTTTGAATCTAGTAGAAGTTAATCCGAATCCAATGAATGCTTTGATAGGGTAGTCTAAAATATTTAGAGGTGTTATCCTCCTATGCCAGCCATATAAGTTGATGGAAATTGCAGATTAAGTCTTTAATAAAATGTTTATAGTTCATTACATTTCTTGAGGCATAAGTGAGTTTCTTTCTTAACCCAAAATTTCATAATTGTTTTTTAGTTCTTAATACAATAATTGCTCTTTTAATCCATAATTCCATAAGTCATAAATAAACAAATGATATAATATAATATTTAATAAATAAATAAATAAAAATATTTATTTACGATTATTTAATATTTTACCAATTAAATAGACTTAAAATCAAAACCAAACTGAAACCTGAAAAATATCCAACTACTCATTTACTCCATTATATGTAATACTTTGTTTCCACCGTACTTACAAAAGTGGATTTGACATAAGTTAAATCACTATTAATGGTAAGGAGGTAATCACTACGATAGCCACATAACTAGATTTGGATAGGCTATTTGATTTATATCTAAAATAAAAAATAATTAATCAATATTATTTATTTCTTATGATATTTAATATTTACTAATTAAAATAACCAAAATCAAACCAACCCACACAACTCCATTAATCTAACTACTTTTTGTTGTGAAGATAACTCCCCCGTACAGACAAAGGTGATATCTCTAGCCCAATGAGTGGGTCTAGTAACAAACTGAACAACCTAATGCAGGCTTTCCTAGATTATGTTTAAAAATAGAGAGATAAGGAGAAACCTACCTCGCTCTTATGCTAATCGCTCAATCCTTTGGTGATGGCTTCGATCTCCTAGCTTCCAGGCCCGCTCCTTGCTTGTTATTTACATTCGAGTACCTAAAACATAGATGAAAAGAAAATACAAGATACAAGACCATACATAGTACACATCAAACATAAACTACTTGATAGATCAAGGAGTATCAAGCTAAATGCATAAATATTTAGACATTTATGGAAAGTGAACATCAGATGTATATATTAATGAATCAAAAAGGGAAGCATATAACCATTGCATTGATGTTGGAGACCTCATTTTACTGGATGTCCAAGTCCAAGCCAAGACTCTTCAAACACTCCTTCTTCAAGCTAGATGAGCAACATTTAGGCATAATCTCATCATAAGAATGCACACAATCAATGAACAACCATTGGGGATGAAAGGGATTTGATTTATAGGAAGGGAGAAGGAGTTATGGATCCAAATAATATGGAGGAAGGTCCACATCTTCAGGGGAAGGTCCTTAAAGGTAGGATGAGGAGCTCCAAATGGGAGAGCTCGACAGTGTCTCTACCCAACAATATCCAACTCACTATTTCACGAAGTTTATAGCATACAAAGCTTCTCCACCATCTTGAGAAAACCTGCCAGAAGAGGTTCAACATGGGTTTTCATATCAAAACCCATGTTGGAAGCACTAGGTCAGACAAATTCAACCTAACATCAGCATGTGCAGGCAGTGCAGTAAAGAGCATTGGTTCTGAAATTTATGGTTTCAGTCAACCTTCTCCAGATTTGACTCATGACGATTTTTCTTCCATTCTTTAAGGATGTTTTAGTATGTAATTCATGATGAATATACTTCATATTTATCAAGATTTTGGCACTTCGGGATTTGGAACAGGAAGTGAAGAAGAAGTGTGACAAAATACTATGTAACAGATGCCCGCTAAAGCATGAAGGCAGAAGAGGGAGTGATGGGTTAAATGCTTTACAAGTTAAGCCAAGGACTGAAAAACACTATCAACAGACCTGCAAAGCATGCATATACATATACATATCTGACATCTCTGATAAAAGCATGCATAATGATGCATGAATAGGCATCTAATCATACATGAATCCATGTCATGGGCGAAACCATCCAAATAAAAGGAATCATGTGTATGGATCCACGTATGGATGTAGCCACCTGAATAGAAATGATCATATATATCAACCCACAGTATGGTCGCAACCAACTGTATAATCATGTGTACAATCATAAATAACTCACAAATCCATGCAACCTAGATTTTATCAAATGGAATCCAGGGTCTTGAGCTCTATCTCATTCCGACCATTTTATGAATTCTAGCATGCGAATAGATATGCTGAAGTCGAACATGATAGAAAAGCACCTGATTACTGGTCAGTGATGTAAACCATTAATAGGCATGAGAGAAACCACCAATAATGATAATGACTCTCAAGGTATAATCAACAAAATCCATGAGTGTGAATAATGAAGCTAAAGTCAAACACCCAAAGAATCATTTGATCGAAGGCCAATGATGTAAACCTGTCATTGAATGCAAACAACTTCCCATTGAGGCATGCAAGTTCTAAGGTACTGGAAGGGAGTTTCTAGATCATCTTCCTACATAATGAGTTGAAGTCGACAAGGAGTGATCCGCCAAAGGAGGGTCATAATGTATATCACATCATCGACAAAAAATAAAGGATATAGTAGAGTAGGTAAGTTTTATTCAAGAATGTGGTAGAAATATCAAATAGTGTGTAAGTGGTAAAAACTGTAGATATGACTTCTTTTGAACATATTGGTGACATGACTCCAGAGTTTGGAAGCATTTGATTAAACACGGGATCAAAGGTCATAATGACGAAGCAGTATAGTCATATGAGAGGAAAAATGGATTTCCAAAACATATGAAGGAAAGTGATGAAGTGAGGTTTTCCCAAACCCGACATGAGAAACAAATAAGTGACATGTTTAAGAGTGACATGCTCCCTTTACGCAAAATACAAGAGATGTTCGCTTTCATTTTCCCCCCACTATTTCTAGTGAGTACACTATTATTTTTTATCACAGGCTTGAAGGTGATAGCTTATGCTTTCCATTTAAGTTCATCCTTTGGATGAATCCATCCTAGTAAGTTTAACAAGTCTTAGGAAGGAGAAAATTGATCTTGTCATGATGAGAAGTCCTGTGTCGTTTAAGATTTGCGAATGTGATGGAAGTGAAACCCGACATCTTTTCCATGATTAGAGAGTTTGAAAAAGAGGCAAAAAATAAAACTCCAAAGGTCCCTTTTCATAAATCGACTCTTGAATATAAAAAGGTAGAAAACAATATCCATGTCTTAGCCATGTTCGAGTAAGGTATTCCTTTTTCATACAACAGTCTATCTTAGTCCAGAAAAGCGTTAAACTTATACTGAGTAGACGTCATTTAATTTTCTTTAACGAGTCTGAAATGACAAGTAATTGAAAGTCTTTTGATGTTTTGAGAGTTAGAAAAGAGCTTAAAGATGACTCTATGGGGTCACTTTTTCATTTATTTTTTACGAGTCTGAAAAATTGGTTAAATAAACCTTGTTGAATTAGTGATAATTAATCACCGTCACCATGTTCTATGACCTGTCCCTACACAAGTGAAATGTACATTACCAATTTCAAGGAGAAATATTAAAATATAAGTGAAAAAAGGCCTAACTTAGTAAAAATGTCATTTCAAAACTTATAAAAAGCTCAAAAAGTAAATCATTTTCACCATTTTACCATTTTGAAAATCAGAGAGAATTTTTACCTTATTTTACCTCAATCTTCAAGAAGAGAGTATAATCAATCCCAAACACCATTCGTCGAGCCATTCGTTGTAGGTAAGAGATTTGTCCCTTCCCTTTAATTTACTTGTATTTTTATGTATTTTCATCCATAGATTAGGATGCTTGGAGGGATTGGAAAAAAATTATGTCGAGGGTGACCAGCATGGGTTTTACCCATCAGGCCTGCATCGTTCACCCTATAGCCAATTGTGGCAATGTACTGGAAGTGCGGAATTTTTTTTGGATAGTCGTGCTGGTGTAGAGTAGAGATTTTTTTGAAAAATCCTCCAGGTTTAATGTTTTATTTACAATTTTTCTTCCATATAAACTCACTAAATGTTGTTTTATGAACGTTCTACATGTTAATCAACCAAAAATGGTGATCAAATGAAAAAGAAGGGAACATAAAGTCGAAGTCCATCAAGCAGCCTAGGACCCAAATTGCATTGTTGTCGTTTGAGACTGTGGGTTGTTGAAATTATTCTGGATTCCTCGTATTATGAGCCAAGTAGAGATACTGCAACAATTAAATAGTTAGTGGGATGTAGATCGCCAACTATTCATGATCGGTGATGAAGAACTCAAATAGATGTCGTAGACATTTATTTCATTACTGGTTTATCTAGAAAGGTTCAACAGATTTAGTTGTTTGGTCCTTGCACTCAAGGAGAGAGCACAGACATGTTGATTCTGAGGCATTGTCCAGGCAGTCAACAGAACCAGAGTCAGAAGATAGATATAAAGACCATCACAAATCTCCCACTACGAATAATCCTCTCATACTATAGATCGACTAGTTGGGGCTCAGGGATTGCATGAAGTAACAAAGTCCTATTTCCAGTATGTAATTGATTATCTAAGTCCTACAATCTTCAACCGGTGTGAGGGCTTATTGGTCAATATGAAGAGGCAACTTACGAAGTGAAAGTCGGTAAGGTTGAAACAATTTGGTTTCAGATCCATCTTGGTGACATTCTTCTTGGAATGTGTGTCATTATTTTGATATCAATGGATAGAAGTGGATGCAACAGCACCTAGAGATCCATTGTTGATTAGGTGGGATGAGCTTATGCCTCAGCAAGGAGGTGGTAAGCGAATGTCGTTTCCCCCAAATTTTTTTGGATCACTGTGACAACAACTAAACATGATAGATGATTGGGATACATTGGCATGGATTTTCAAGGAGATCATGATCTTCTGCTTCCATTAGGCACACATTGGACTGATGTAGGTAAAAATCAGTTTTTTAAGTTTTTGAATTTTTTATTTTTATTTTTTTATATGTGTACTGAGATTTTATACTTGTGATTTTTTCAGATGTTGGACCAGAGAGACCTTCAAGGGTTTCTCCAATAGCTAGGTGAGTGGCACACCATATAGAGGATTCTCCTTATGAGGAGGGAGCATACCCAATCATTGACGTGGAGTTTAATCTGGAAGTCCTAACAACGGGCATTCTAGAATATGCATCGGTTGATGAGGTTCCATTGTGATATCAAAGGCACATTGTAAGGCTACCCGCTAGACTGTGTTGGTTACTGAACATAGTCATTAGAACCATATCATGCTATCATGAGCACCATGTGGGTGAATAGTCATCTCTAGTCTTTATTTTCCGCAGTATGTTTGAGAAGTCATGTGTCTCAAGACACATTATTTGACATTTTGATGTAATAAAATTTTTGAAAACACTCTATATATATACATGTTTTCCTGTTATGTTCACTATGTGATGGTCTCCATTTTACATATGTCTCAGATGTCCATCTAATACATAATTAACCAATGCATTTGTTAATGTGTTAAAAAATCTCAAAATATGTTGATAAGTGGTGTAACCAATTCTCGTTGCAAAATAAGAACTCAAAATACATTCTCCAAATTTGATGGTTTCTAGTTGAATATTGTCTATTATGTTGTACCGCAATGAGCTATGAATCAAGATTAACAAGCAAATCTCTAATGCCAAGAGCAATGGTGTCTGACAAAAGCTCAATAATGGCACAATATTCAGAAGTGTTATTAGTAGTAAAACCTAAAAATATGCCTTTTAAATTCACTAACTCACCATTAGGGTCATAGATTTTCCATGCGACAGAGGATAATTTTCATGTACTATGACAAGCTCCATTAGCAAAATTGAGATAAAGGTTCGAAGACTTCTACAAACCAAGTAGAACACATGGTAAGTAGAGGAAAGCATGTTTGCAAAAGAAAACAAACACACCAAAACCAAACTGCACACTAATGAATAACACAATAATGTACAAAGTATTCACATGAAATCATGCATAACACTTCTTCAGGTAAAACCCATTTCAAGACTCAAGTAATCGATCAAGAGAGACTAAAACCATAGTTTCACCATTGGCATGATATGTAAGCATAAAATTGGACAATTAGTGGAATGATACACATAATATGACAATGCCCCCATTTTGCCTAGGTGAGTTAGGGTTATGAGTCATAGGATCAATGCCTCATTGTGATAATGGGTGAATGGTAAAAAATTAGTGAGAAAGTCTCATAACAAGGGAAACAAAAATCTTAAGCTCATTATGAGAAAAACATGCCCTCGAGTGGCAGATTTTGAAAACGTCAGGATGGGCTGAGATCTCACTGGGAAATGTGGCCAATATGTTCCTCATTTTTCCTTCGGACAACACTTCATAAACCTAAATAGGTGTCTGAAGTGGATGAGTTGATACATGAGAAACAAAGGTTTCTAGACGAGAAGAGATTTCACTGAGGCTTAGAAGAAACAAGGAATGATGATGGACATCATTCCATGGGGTTTCATCAAGAGATATAACTTCTGTTATACTCTCGTCAGTCAGAAATGTCTCATTCAAAGGATCCAAATAATCACAAGAACCGAGCCAGGGAGATTTTGAATATGCATCTAGACTCAGATGGAAATGATCATGAATTTCAGAAGTTGTCACAGAATTTGAAAAAATAGCTTGATATGCTTCCTCTATAGGGCAAAGTGACATAACATAGCCAAAATTATTGCCATTTTTTTGTGAAGATAAATCCCCTCTACTGACTGAGGCAATTTATCTAGCCCAATGAGTGGATCTAGAAACAAACTGAATGAACTAATGCAGACTTTCACAGATTATGTTTAAAAATACAGAGAGAAGGAGAATCCTCTGGTGATGGCTTGGATCTCCTAGCTTCCTGGATTTTCCCTTGCTTAGTCTTTATGTCCAAGTACCTGTAAGAAATATCAAAATACAATACAAGATACAAGAGAATAGATAGTACATATCAAACATAAACAACTTGATAGATCAAGAAGTATCAAGCTAAATGCATAAATTTGCAGACATTTAGGAATTTAAATATTATATGTATATATTAATGAACAAAAAATGGAAGCATATAACCACTGTCTTGATGTTGGAGAG
>APFE030941292.1:0-70548 GCA_000404065.3 Pinus taeda
ATGTAATGTAAAGGAGGTTGCCCCCTTGAAGAGGCTGAATTCTAAGGCGTTGATCTATCTCTTCTATCTTTTCTTGGGATGGTTTCATAACACCATGTATTTCTGGTCTCATTTGTATTGTCCATGTATTTCAATGGTGATACCCCTGGTAAGATTCACCGATGATGATGGCCTAAAGCTTACGATTGACAAAGCACAATGATGGTCGAAGACTTGGATGCAATAATTCCAAATACCAGCAACATAGCTACAATTAATTCTATATATTATTCAGGTAATCCTTCTGCCACTGCATAATGTCATTCTCATGCATGTTCTCTTCTTACAAGGTATGACGAGAAATGAAACTGACATTTCTTAACTTTAGAGAATTGGAATTGGATTATTAATCTTCACATTTTCAATGGTCACCATAGCTATGATGGAGGCCAATAGGAAATGGACAAGCCATAAATGCTTTTTTATTTTCAAAAGAAAAAATTATGCTTGGAACAGTTTTCAGGCATACATAGTCCCATTTGGGATTGGACCACATGACTTCTGGGGACCAAACTTCCCCACCTAACCATTGGACCACATCATGGAGACCTTTTTTATTTATTCATAGGCATTTAGTTATTACAGCAATATTTCCCATAATTTTGATGTCACTCGCATGAAATTGAGCATGGATGGGGTAGATAATAACCATTCTACCCAACTACCCAATATAACCCTAATTGCAGATTTATCAAAAATGCTTACAACAATAGGATTGATCGGATTGATCAAATTTTTCTATAGTTAATCACATTTTGGGATGCAATAGATGTTTATTACTCTTACACATTGTTCCTATTTATTTAGATTATATCTTAGCGATGTTCTGGTCTCAATAGTTAACAATCTTAAAAGGATTGGATCAAATGGAAGATGGATTTCCAAAAATAACCTTAACAAAACTCACCTTGACCTCTTCTATTGATTGTTGGCACATATGAGTTTGGATCACGTCACTAGGACCTTTTTTTATTCATAGGCATGTAGTCATTACAACAATATTTTTCATCATGATAATGTCACTCTCATAGAATTAAGTGTGGGTGGGGGAGATAATAACCATTCTACCCAACCACCTGAGATAACCCCAATTGTAGATTTATCAAAAATGCTTACAACAGTGGGATTGAACGGATTGATCAAATTTTTCTATATTCAATCACATGTTTGGATGCAATCAAAATTGATAACTCTTACACATTATTCCTATTTATTTTGATTATATCTTAGCAGTGTTCTGGTCTCAACACTTAACATGGTTACAAGTACTAGATCAAATGGAGTATGGCTTTCTGACAATAACCATAACAAAGGTCACCTCGACCCCTCCTACTAATTGATGACACCTATGAGTTTGCTCAATCTCTTCAATAACATCTTGTGGTCAAGATGGTATAAGTATGATTACATATTTCATCATCAGGCATATCATTCCTTGGAGAGTATCACTCTTCAAGAGTTAATGCAAGCACTTCTCTAGGTGTATTTTGGATTATCGGGAATCAACTTATAGTTTATTTTTCTAATAAAATCAGTTTATTCCACCAATAAAATTATGTACTCATGCTCAAGGTAAAAAACTAAAGCAACGTCCAACTAGTATTTAGATAGTTCAAATTGTATAAGTTTTTAACTTACATGATGGAACAACCTTAAAGAAAATTTGAACGTTTTCCAAAGTAGTTAGTGGAACCAACCAAACTCATTTTATGGTCAATCTATATATCAAGAATAACCCATATCGTTAATTAACAACATCGGAACTATAAAAATAGGTGGCTACTCAGTTCAATAAATCCCCAGCCTATGACACTAAGATGTTGCTGAAATTTTGAGTGAGGGGTTTTAGCCAGTTTGTGAGGTTTTCTTCTTTTCTTGACTATTTTTTTCATATACCTCTGCAATTCTTGATGACGATTACTATTTTACAAGATTCTCTCAAGCACATCCTAGAATATAAATATAAATCCCCAGGAATCAATGGTTGTGTGAAGGTATTGTTTGGTTTTATTTTCTGCATAATTGCGATAGGTTATTATGTTTTCATTGGCAATAACCATGTGATGGTTTTGCAACAAATAATCAAACTTCCAACTCACAATTCGGATAAACATGAATTTGGTTCATTATCTTCTTTATATATATCTTTGAAATTAGTTCGAAACCATCAATGTCTAGTATCTTCATTCTACATCCCAGTATGGAGGCGATGTGTAAGAATGATTGTTTGCCCTCAATACAAATAGCGTCGACTTAAATAAAAATAAAAAAACTCATATAAATAGCAAATAATTCATACAATAATTATAATTCAAGATTTCGCTCTATTTATGAAAAATTAAGATCTATTAATAATCATTCTAACTCTCCTAAAATTGTTCTCGATAACCCTAATCCGCCTAAATCTCTTGTCTCTTTTGCAAACTCATTTCAACCCAGTTTGAATTCTTTCCAAGCCTTAGACACCTTCAATCCTTCCCTGGCTTTGTCCAGTTGCTCTTCACTGCTATCCACCCCAACCTCGGGCTCAATTTCGAATCAAATGGGCTCCTCAAGTAATATGGTTTCCTCCACCTACGCATATCCCAATGATATTTCTTCCGTGAAGAACATTGATCCATGATTTTTTAGAACCTACAAGCATAGATCTATCTTAAGTACAGATCTAACATGAGCCGAGAGAGAGAGATCAAATTTCTTGGCGTGCAAACTTCTTTAAAGTGCAAAATATAATGTGTTATTTTTCATAGTTTAAATTGTATTTTTGAATGCCAAATAGAGTATATATAGAACCAAATAAATGTTTTAACCATAAAAACTTAAATTTTCCATGATATATACATAATCTTTTTTAAATTATAAATATAATATATCTATTTTATTAAAATATTATAATCACATGTATTGCGAGAAACTTTTCTTAACCACATCAAATATTTTGTATTATAGTATAATTTTTAGTATATTTAATATTGATTCTTTATTAAAAAATATTTTATTTGATAACCCATATTGATAATTTTCATATACAACTAATTATTTTATTTTAACAAAAAAAAGCTATATAGATATATATGAAGTTGATAATCAACATAAATTTACTTTATAGATCTTCAAATAGTTTTATTTAAATCTCTTGTTGAAATATTTAAAAAAGTATATACAGATTACACATCTTAACTCATATTTTTTTTTATTTCCTATTCATTTTTTTTATTACATCCGAACTACTTTTTTGTGTTTAGAATATAATTTTTATTTTTATTTTTATTTAAATAGGAACAGACGGACGGACAAACTTACACAGCTCGCAGGACCATCCCCTGCAATGTTGGATTGTAGAAATGAGCCCTCTCGAACTGCAATAATTCTTCGTATAGTAATAGACAATAAACTAAGACTACTTTGTATAATATTTCTCTCATCTCTTCTCTGGTGAGAGCTGTGATTCGTGACATGGTTATAAAATTAAGTTTATGGAGATGGACCAGAGTTCGACGATGAGGGGCTTTAGTGAATACGCTCCATCAGAGAAACTCTCGTTTGTGTAAGAATGTTTTATTATGAATTTAAAAACGATAAATTAGACCCATTTTAAATAGTGCTCATTTTAAATAGTGTTCATAACATGACATGATTCGAATTTATAACTAGTATAAAAATAAGTCTTTGCTCTTAATACTTTGGTATGTTTTAATTTCGTAAGTAGTTTCCCAAAAAAAATCAACTATTATATTAATAAAATTAATCTTAAAATATTAAATATTTATCAGAAAATTAATAATATTAATGTTATAATTTTCGAAGGTGGGAGAGGAAGGAAGATTGGATAAGGGAAGATGGAGGGGATATAGAAAGAAGAAGAAATAAATAGAGAGAGAAATGTGGAGAGAGAGAGAAGAAGATAGAGTTCATGAGAGTGCAGAGCAGGATGGAAGACAGAGAGAAGGAGAGAGAGGGAGAGAGAGGGAAGATATAGAGACAAAGAGGAAAAGGGAGGGAGAGAGAGATAGATTGATATGGAAAGAGTGTATGTATGTTTAGGGGATGAGATAGAGAAACAAATAAGGAGAGACTAAGGGAGATAGATATATGGATGGGGGGCAGATAGAGAGACAGAGACTGAGGGAAGGAGAGAGAGAGATAGATTCGAAAAGAGAGACTGTGTGTTTGGGGGAGTGAGATAGAGAGAAAAAGGAGATATGGAGGGAGATATAGATATAGATGGTAGGGAGAGAGAGAGACGAGGGAGAGAGGAAGTAAGACATTTGCAAAAGAAAAAAAAAAATCATTTAGAAAGCCATGAATGTGGTTTTTCACTAAAACAAATGCATAAATTTCGGTGTAGATGTTGATTCCTACTCTTATTTAATTGATTTCTTTGAATTCATTGTAGTTGTTGATATTTAATCCTATTTGATTGCTTCCAATAGAGGCATTGATTTCAACATAGATGTTGAATTCTAATCCTATTTGATTGCTTGCATTAGATGCATTGGTTTCAATGTATATGTTGATCACCTGTCTTATTTAATTGCTCGCACTAGATGCATTGATTTTACTACAAATGTTGATTTATAATCCTATTTGATTCCTTGTAGTAGAAGCATTGATTTCAGTGTATATGTTGATTTATAATTTGATATAACTAGATGTATGATATACATTAATTTCAAATTAATTAGATTAATAATGTGCATTGATTTTAGTGTTTATAATCCATTGAGTTTATAATATAAATTTCTTAGGTTTATTAATCTCTTGGGTTTATTAATCACATTGTGACAAAGATTATCTTGATATGAAAATTAATCATGGTAAACCATGGTCCAGTGTCACATTGTGACAAGGATTGTCTCAATATGAAAATCAACTATGTTCATCCATGGTCGGTCATGCTTATCTTAGGGTTTATATACCTTGGGTTTAAAATCCCTTGGGGTTTTAGTATTAATCCCTTGGGTTTTTAATATCAATCCCTTGGGTTTATTAATCTAAGGGTTCATATTCATAGGGTATAATATTATTCATAGGGTTTATAATATTAATCCTAGGGTTTAATATTGTCAGGCCAAAAGGGTAACTCCGAATGAACTTGTTTATTGCATTACCCATATCATGAATTTATACATGAGTGGAGAGACTCTTGGGATTCCAATTCCAAGGTCTCTTGGTTTGGTCAAATGCATAACTAATAATATTTACAATAATCCTTTCAGATTTGGTGTCAACATTCCCCCCACTTAATTTGAAGGGATGTCAGTGAGTCCAACCATCATTTTGAATTTTTCAAACTTTTCTCTTCCAAGCTCTTTGGTGAAGATGTCTATGATCTTCTTAGTTGTGGAACAATGGCATAAGTGGATAATCTTTCCCTTAACATGATGTCGAATGAGATGATATTTTGTATTTATGTGCTTGGTTCGATCACAGAACTTTGGTTTCTTTGCCAACTTTATTGTAGAAGTGTTATTAATCAAAAGAGGAGTTGAATGTGCTTGTTTCTCCTACAAATCCTCTAGAATTTTCCCGACCCACACAATTTCCTTTGTTGCTTCAGCTTCTACCACATATTCTACCTCAGTTGTGGAATCTACTGGACTAATTGTTTGTGTGACCTCCACGAGACAACTCCTGATCCAAGACTCATAACATAACCTAAAGTAGATACCCAAATTTCTTTATCTCCATTGAAATATAAATTAGAGTATCCAATCAAGTTGAAGTCATTCACCTGTGTATACTTAAGTCCAAAGTCTTGAGTTCCATTCAAGTAGTTTAGAACTATTTTTGTTGCAGACCAATGAACCTCACAAGGATTTTTCATAAACCTAGAGAGGATTCCTACAACAAATTAAATGTTTGGTCTGGTATTAGTCAAGCAGTTGAGACTTCCTACAAGTTGTCTACACTTCATTTCATCCTCAAATTTTTTTCCTTCAGTTGATGTGAGCTTTAAATTATGTTCCATTGGAGTATTCAAAGGATTGCACTCAATCATGCCAAACTTGTTTAGAAAATA
Source organism: Pinus taeda (assembly GCA_000404065.3). Classification (NCBI taxonomy): domain Eukaryota; kingdom Viridiplantae; phylum Streptophyta; class Pinopsida; order Pinales; family Pinaceae; genus Pinus; species Pinus taeda. The sequence continues at coordinate 6,062 of APFE030941292.1, forward strand.
TCCAATGTAGTTCTTTTGAGAGAGGAATATAAACTTTGGATGTTGAGTTACTTCAATACCAAGATAGTAGTGAACATTGCCCAAATTTTTCATTTCAAAACCTTTCCTCAATTCCTTCTTTATGGATGCAATGTAGCTCTCATTGTTCCCTATCATCAGAAGATCACCTACATACAGCACAAGTTATACAACTGTTTTTCCAACTTTCTTGACAAGCAAAGTTGCATCATTAAGTTCATAATGTTTTAAGTTGAGTTTCAGAAGATTCTCAGTTAAATTCGCATATTAGGCTCACGGTGCTTGATTGAGGCCATACATGGATTTTACAATATTGCATACTTTATGTTCCTGCCCTGCACAACAAATCCTTATGGTTGAGATATAAAAGCATTATTTTTCATATCTCCATTCACAAAAGCATTTTTTACATCCATTTGATGGAATTTCCAACTATTCTGAGCTGCCAAGGAAAAGAGTGTATGGATGGTAGCCCATTTTTTGTGGGGGAAAAGTCTCCTAATAATAGACCTCTTCCTTCTGTACAATACATTTTTCCACAAGCATGTCTTTATTCTTGTCAAGTGAGCCATCTAATTTATACTTTTTCTTGAAGACCCACTTGCAGCCTATTGGTTTGGTTCCCAATGGAGGATCAACCAACTTCCAGATTCCATTCTTTATCAAGGCATCATATTATTTCTACAATTCTTCTTTCCATTCATCATGGGAAGCGGCTTCTTTGAAGGAAGTTGGTTTAAAATATGTTGACAAGTTCAATTCACAATCATAAGAAACATCCATATCAATAAGTGAATCAGAATTGTCTAGATCACCTCCATTTTATCTAGTTGAGATTTGTGTTCCTATGTTTCCAACCTCATCAGGATGAACACTTTCAAGTTTCTTTGTCATCCATTTCTGAAGACCTTTCTGAGATGGCCTAGGCTACTCAATTGACTGAGATGGGGCTGAATCACGATTTAGTCTCCCAATTCTCTCAATCACATCACTCAAAGTGTCATCAATGGTTGGAGCTTCATGTGGGAGAGAGAGTGCTTCAGAAGAAGATTCCACAGATTGATCGAGTATAGGAATCCCCCCTTCAAGATGTGGAATCTCATTATCAAATTCTTGAAAAGAGTTTTCATGTTCAAATCTATTCAAGCAATCAAGCTACCGCTCACGACATTGTCAATCTTGGAAGATTCAAGAAATATCACATCTCTAGATATTATTAACTTCATCATGGAGACAGTATGATTTGGAGGTATTTGGGTACCCCAAGAAGATACACTTGTGACTCTTTGCACCAAGTTTGTTTCTCTATTCCTTAGGTATTAAGGCATAACAGGTGGAACCAAAAACCCTGAGATGCCTCACTGAAGGAATGTGGCAATACCACATTTCATAGGGAGTCTTATTTTTAATAACATTATATGGACACATATTCTTTATATACATAGCACATATAACTGCATCAGCCCAAAACATCAACTTAACATTCTTGAAAAACATCATGGAACGTACCATATTTAAGATTGCCTTGTTCATTCTTTCAGCTATTTCATTCTATTGAGGATTATAAGGCACGGTTGTTTGATGTTTTATCCCATGCTAGCGAGGATAACTTTCTAATTCATTTGAAGTGTATTATTTTCCATTATCTGTGCAAATAGAGCCAATATGAGATTGTGCATCATTTTCAATCCATGCATTAAAGTTATTGAATGTTTCAAAAGCATTAGATTTGTTCTTCAATAAATAAGACCAACAAATTCTGGTGTAGTCATCAATAAATTTCATCGTATATTTATTATCATTTGCAGAACGAACAAGCATTGAGCCACACAAGTCAGAATGAATGAGTTCAAGTTTTCTATGTGCTCTGGAGTGAGGATCATGAAAAGACTAATTGTTGTGATTTCCAAAGATACAAGCATCACATTACTTAAGTTTCCTCGGAATAGTAGGCAAACCAATAAAACCATTTTTCTTCAACAAACGAAGGCTATCATGGTTCAAGTTTCCAAATCTAGCATGCCATAAAACACTTGATGGAAATGTACCTTCATCATAGTGAGAACTGTATGAAAATTTGTTTTCACGAGAAGAGGATCCTTTCATCTTAAAATTATTTCTTCTTCTATCCCATTCATGACAAGTGAGTGATCTAATGCTTTTTTGACCTCAAACTTTCCATCAAATATATGAATGGAATGTCCTTGCTAGTGGATGTGGACCAAAGAAAACAAGTATCTCCTCATCTCTAGGAGGTATAGAACATCATGTAGAAGAAAGTCTAGAAAACCAGGCAGTTTGAGCCTAATGGTGCCAAGCCCTGGTGGCTTGATTTTGGACTTGTATGCAAAGTATACTGCTCCATCAACATTGTGAGTGAATTCTTCAAAGAAATATCTCCTAAAATTCATGTGGCAAGTTTCTCCCGAATCAAGCAACCAATCATCTTTCCATGAAGCAAGTGAAGCATAACTTGAGTAAGTCCTCAATTACTCCAATATTGCAATGTGCCACAACATAGTGAGTGGACTCAGGTGCTTTGCCTTTCCCTTTGTCATTGGTTCTACCTTTCCCTTCATTTCTTTCTTGCTCAATTTGGTTCCAATGAACCTTACAATTGAAAGCATTATGTCCATATCTATTCCATTGTATGCAATGAATATTAAACTTTTCTCCTTGGAATTGTCTACCCCCCTCCCTCTAAAATTTCTCCTTCCTCTTCCTCTTCATCCACCTATTCCTCTAGAATAATCTTTTACATGATTATTCTCCTTTTTGGCAAGGCATATAGCTTCTTTAGTCGATTGAGGAGCTCTCTTCTTCCCAAACTCCTTCTCTCTCTCAACAAAATTCTTCTCAAGGGAATCAAAGGTAATATCCTTAAGGTTGACACTTGCTTGTAATGACTCAAGATAATGTGAATAGGTGGGATATATTACCTTGACATAAGCTATCAGAGGAATAACTATCTCAACACCAATGGATTTTATATCATGCATAATGGATCTTACTTCTAATGCTAAGGAAAGAGGGTCATCATTTTTCAACTCAAAACTAAAAAACTTAATCATCAATTGAACAACTTCAATTTTAGAGTGTGAGTCATATAGTTCCTTGAATTTCTTTAAAGCTTCAAAGGAATTTGAAAATGGAGAAATATGGTGACTCACCTCTTCATTTATTGATGCTACAATCAAGGCATAGGCCTTGTTGTTCTTTTCTTCCCAAATTGAAAGCTCCTTATCTAAAGTAGGATTTTTAGGTGCATTGTCTTCTTCTCATTCACAAACACCTTTCCACAACTCGTTGAAAATGAGGGTGTGATTTATCTTTTGGGACCACTCAGGGTAGTTCTCCTTGTGAGTGAGAACTACTCCCACTTGGATATTATTATTTGCATCATATAGTCTAGATTGGACTCAAAAATGTTCACTGGTTGCAAAGAAGATTAATGTAAAAATTCGGTGGGCATGTATTAAAAATTCATTAATATAGCTCCACCCATTCTTTGATTTTAAATTTTAAAAATTCATATATATTTGACATATATGAATCATATTCAAAATACAATTAAAAACTTTACATCACCAAACAAAGACTTCATATGGACTTTATGGAGTTCACCCAACATAAAAAACAACAACCATCTCATAATTATTCATGACACAATGTATGTCGACCCAAACAAGGGAATACAACCCTTCAAGGTTAAGTCTTCAAAAAATATAATGCACGAGCAACATGTACTATATATGGAATCCACTCTCTACACAATACACCACTCAATGATTTTTATATGTCATAAAAACTTCAAAACATATACCAGTTCAATGACTTCCAACGAATTTGCAGAGATGAGCCATAAAAAACTCACCACGACATTTAATCAAACACATTCATGTTCTCAATATTCACTTTGGGTATCGTTCACCACAGTGCTTGGCGAAGTTTCAAGAATCCACCCTCCATCATAGCCATATGCACCATTCAACGCATATATATCACTTAGAGAGCTTGGGCTTTGGCTCACAGTGGTGGAGGATACTCTCTTTAACTTTATTTCCTCAACTCTCTATGATATGGATTAAATCCTCATATATTCTTTTATGCCCATTCCTTTCCATGTTTTAAAATTGCTTTGTGTGGGACAGTAGAGTAAATTCTTAGGGATGTAATATATTCGTTCAAATGTGTTGTGGCCAAGAAGTGATGGTCGGCTCTGGTGCGAGAAAAATTGAAGGTTGTATGTGCTCTGGGAAGCTGATGTTCAGTCAATTCATGTGACAATTTCAAAATTTTGTTCCCACTATATGGGACTCCAGTGCATGACAGTCTAGGAACTAGTCAAAGTTCCACCAAATATGGTATGAGTTCGACTAACCACGGGAAGTGGTAGAGAGGAAGGCAGAATCTGAAATGAAATGATATAGAGAGAATGAATACAGATTTTATGTAAAAGGAGAGGGGCAGAGGATAGAGAATAATGGCAGACAATGATAAGAGTTGCAACAAAACAACTAATTTTTGGAGTTGGCTCTGATACCATGTCAAGCCATGAGGGTAACTCTAAATGAACTTATTTATTGCATTACCCATATCATGAATTTATACATGAATGGAGAGACTCTTGGCATTCTTATTCCAAGGTCTCTTGGTTTGCTCAAATACATAACTGGCAATATTTACAATAATACTTTCGGATTAGGTGTCAACAAATATAAATTCCTTGGGTTTATAATCATGTTCAACCATGGTAAACCATTTTCAACCATGGTTAATCATGGGCAACCATGGTCCAATGTCACATGGTGACAACTAATGTCTCAATATGAAATAAAACATGGTCACGCATGTTCAACCAAGGTCCAACATCGCATTATGACAAAGGTTATCTCAATATGAAAATCAAACATGGTCTGAGATTTACATAGAACCAAAATATTATACATTGTTTGAATATGTATATATTGTATAAAGCTATAGAAAAAATAAAGCTTTTTATGGTTAAAAATTTTGAATTAGTGTTCAAGTAGTGTCAATGTTTTACAATTTGGTCCTTATTTAGGTATATGCTTGTTTTATAAATCCAACAAAGATTTTTTGGACTTACAAGTTTAAGTTATGTACTCTATATAGCATTGAAAAATACAACTTAAACAATGAAAAATTACACAATGTATTTTGCACTCTCAAAGAAGTTTACAAATAAATAAATTTGATCCCCTCTCGGCTCATGTTAGATCTGTAACAAGCAGATCTTGCTAATTAATCCAAAAAGAGAAATTTCACTATAAAATATCTCTTGATTTGTTTTTTGGATCTATTGACAATTTTACATAGGTGACATAGCTCCAATTTTGTATGGAACTGCAAAAGTTTAAATTCATAATCTCTAACCATCTACATTATATCCAACCTTTAGATGTGTGAACATCTTCTTTAGGATGCTCCATTTCCAAAGATGTTGCACATATCCATTCTTTTCAATAATAGTTAATCCAAAAACTCTCTTTAACCTATGCATAATAGAAATATGAAAAAAACTCAAATGCTCACTCCTTTGATTCCAAATTCATCTAGCATTAACATCTCTGTTGTCCACCATTTCATATGAATATGTCACATCCTCCAAAATTCACCACACATTCTACAAATTATACAATATACTAGCTCCCAAAATACATTCTCAAGGTAACATTAAGTCCCTATTACCACTAGGCCAAGGTTTGGATCTTTGTAGAAGCGTAGCTGAATCTCACCACAATATTGCTCCTCTCACTTCATGATCTTGGATTCATATCAAAGAATCTATCCCAATTCAGTATTTAGATTCTAGATGAATACTCAAGAAATAAAGGATCGAGAAATGAATCATGAATCAGTTAATAATCCTCTCAAACTCTTTGAGGATAGATTTTAATCCACAAGGGTGATAGATAAATATTCACTTATTGAAAAAAAATTGGTTTCAACATAAGAATACAAACATGGTACATCAGCAGAAGGATACAGAAGTGACAACACAATCCACTACCTCCATATCTTCAATTAAACCCTAAAAGAATATTGGGATAGCACTTGTAGAGACAATTAACCAATGGCACCCTTTTCTTCATTTTCTATTTAAATAAAGGATCTATGGGTTGGTCATTTTTACCATGTCAAAATATGGTAAGATTAAATTTAAAAATTTCTACAATCACTCCAATTTATATGGATTTATCTACTACATGGGGAATTTAACTATTTTCATTTCTTAAATTTTCTTGACTTCTACATCTCTTGGTATCACCACCTTTGACCCAGCAATTCAACCTAATGACCAATCATTGGGGTACTATAGAATCACTTTGCACACTAAGCATACACCAATCCAGTTAAAATTTTTACTTTCCCAATGTAATCACACAAACTACAAAAACTTTTATTTTTTTATTATTTTCTACAAAAGAATGGCTTCAAGAAAGAAATAGAATAGAATAGCTTACATGTCTACACCCTCAATTTCCTTGCTCAGTCATGTTCTAGTTGCTTCCATTTTATGTATATTCTACTTTACTTTGATTGCCTCAATTTATGGCTTTGTCCATGTTCATTTCTACATTGTGTCTTCAATTAATATGATTTATTCAAGTTTTGTGCACTATATTTTATTATCTGGCAAGTTTTAATGTTATTTTATACATCTTAGGATGTGGACCTCAATTTTTTCATAGTAATGGATATGGATATGTATTTTAAGAGGTTATAATCGAATTGCACAAAGGATAATTTTACAAATAAGGGAGAAAGAATGAAGGATATACCCTTATTTATTCCAATATCATAAGTCCATATAATTTATAAACATGGAAATTGTTCCAAAATGACCTTGGTAGAATTCCACATGTGTTTTTTCGTACAGAGTGTCCTTGACCTAGTAAGCACACAAAAATACAAAGAATCTAAATAAAATAAAAAGCATTAATTTTCCCTAATATGGTGTCCATATTTAGGTCAACCTATGGACATGAATCTTCAAAATCCATATCCATGATGATAAATGCGACTATATGGGTAGATGTGATTCCAACCTCTTGAAATGGGTAAAAAAAATAACTCTCGACATAAGTTTTGGGTGGGTTTAAATTTCAAGTGGATTAAAGGAGCTAAGTTCACAAAGGTATCCATATATCTTAGTTAACAAGAGGCCATAAATGTGGGGGTGAGGTTTATATGGATCATCATGCACTTTATTAGACACTAGGTTTATGCTATATCAAAATTTGTTAGAACCTTCTTACCTCAAATTAATTCATTATGGCCCAAGACTCCTCCTATTTGCACATGCTTACAATGTGTTCTCTAATTATGATAATGCATTGGTCCTTACTTTTTTATCTTTTTTCAATTTCTTATCAAATCCTTATTTCCATATATTCCATTGCAACATGAAATATTTCACAATGACATTGGTTTCTTGTTTATCTTTTTCACATTGACTTAATCCTTTGTTTAGATATTTTAGGTCATATATGTGACAACATCAATTTTGGTAGTGGTTGTGCACCACGGGAACACTTCACAATATTGAGGAATATCCATGTAAGCCTCACATGGAGTTGGTTGTGGAGCAAGCCTCATCTTCTTCAAATGCACATTTCCTAATGGATCCTTCATTCCAAAATTAAGCCCCCAAACTATCTTTTTGGCCTATGTGGTAGGAATTCGATTTGACATCATATGGCTCATAAATTAGTCTTCCATGAGAGAAATAAGTGTCTCCATAGAATATAATATTAAAGGGCTTGGTAAAGACCCTTTTGCACATTTTTTGTATCTTCATAAAATACTTTCATGACCTTATTATATATCCTTTTAAATCCTATTTACCTTCTTTAGCTCTTGATTAATCTTAAAAACATATTATGGGGATAAAAATAGAAACAAGGGATAATTAGAACAAGTCTTTGAATTATTAACCTAAAAGATAGAAACAAAAGGACTTTTCAATGTTGGGAAGTATTTATGGGTATATAATAGGGCCTTTTTCTTTAAATAGTCCCACCTAGAACAAAGGGCTTTGTCATACCTTGTGTGATGTGTAAAGGGCTTGTACTAACTTATGTAATGTGCAATGGTATTTATGTGCCTTAAGTAACATGTAAGGTCCAAATATTACTACAATTTAGTTTCTTATTATATTTAACTCAACCCACAATATGAAAACATTTTCAAAGCATCTTATTGTACAGAATTTTCCATGTTGAATCATATCGTTTTTGCGAATAGATATATAATAAATAGCCCAATATATGGCCATAATACCATAAAAACACCTTATTTTTCTTTAAGGAATATGGTAGTAACATAATAGCTCCATGGATTTATGCTTTATAACTTATTTCCTTCAACTCAGCCTTATTATTTATTACTAGATTTAACCTTATGTAATGGACATTATTATATGTATCTACTACATAAATGTGAGGTGTAATGTATGTAAATAAAGGTTATAACATATTGAAGACAAGTACGACAAAACGTAGATATATTGAAAGCTAGGAGCACCTATTCTTAACCTAGTATATTTAAATCTAGGGTGGCCAAGAATATAAGTACTTTAAAAAAAAATACACAACTTCTCTTTCATTGATAAATTGTATTCCTTTTCTGTTGGTTAATTTTCTAAAGACCCTCTCATTTCTCAAATCAAAACGTTAATAAGAAGGAAATCATAATTCAATATGAACATTTATATGTCTAAATAATTAAATATTTCTTTGTACAAAAATTATGGATGGATTAGAAACACGGCTTCTTTAATAATAGGGAGAGGAAATGCTAAAATGTGATTACTTTGTAATTCTCAATAAAACAATTATCTCCTTTGCACCCAAAAAGGAAAAAAATTGCAATTTTTTAATATATAATAACTAACAACATTGTTCAAGGATTGTCCCATCCATCCACAAAGAAAGAAAAAAATAATTACATAAATAATAGTTATAAATATGATAAATAATATTTTTGTTACATATTATCTATGTTAAATATATTATATATATTTTTAGAAAGAGCCTAATTATTAGTTGGTTTTTCCTTTATTTCGTATAATTTGTCAATCCAAGAAACTTTTGATACAACATAGATTTTTTTTCTTATCAAGGCTTTCCAAGATCTACTTGCCTTAGTGTGCTTCGTAACATGGTGGTTTACCCACTAATACCTACATTATCAATAAATCCAAGCCAATGAATGTACGACTTAACATATTGAAATTTAACAAATCCATTTTAAATCCAAGCTAAAGAAAAATGGCAAGTTAAGGTGGACCCATTTTAAGAAAAAGAGAACTACTATTGCTTTTTGATAGGAACAAATATAAGAAAAATAGGTAGGAATTCCAACCAAGCTAAGGAAATAAGAAAGTAGATTCATAGATATTAATTAATTGTGGGATTCAATTTGGTGTTTCTTTCAGAAGGTGTTGTCGTTGCTACAACACCCTCCAAAATTTCACTACATTCGAGTTTTGGAGCCTACTTAACTTTGGTTTAAGTGTCACCTTGGTCGTCAAGTGTCATGTCAAGTCATTTTATGTGTCTCGAGTGTTCTTGATCATTCTTAAGTGTCATTGAATATTTTATAACATTTTTAGTGAATTTCATGGTCATGACACATTTGTTTGTTAAAAAACGACACTTTTGGTCGTAGTCACCCATACTTTTTCCGTTGTACTTGGGGAGTGTATGTAAAGTGGTGTTTTGATGTCTATTATCATTGTTCAATATTGTCTAAGTTTTCTTGAAAACTTGGTATGTGTCACACATGATCTTATGTTTAAACTCATTAAGTCTACCCCTTGTTCTATCTTCTACACTTAAACAAATTTTGGCCATAAATTGAACCCATGAAGGCTAAGAGCAAAAAAGCACACAAAATCCTTAAGCTGGAATCCTTCGTTGTTTGGACATGCACTCTACAATCTCCAAGAGTGCATAGTGCAATCCTAAGCATCATTCCCTTCATTTTTCCAAACTACACCATAAAGAACCATGGATTCCTTTTAGAGCACTTCTTCGACTCAAAGGATTGTTCCCTCCTTGAGTACATGAGTGCAACTGAAAGACACAAAGACTAACCCCTTCAACCTCCATCAACGGGCCATGTGCCCTCCTTGGACCTTTTGAGCACGTGAGCTCATCCTGAAGCCCTGAAGACTCATCATTCCTCCTTCAACACTATGTCATGTGCCTTCTTTTTCCTTCTTAAGTGCATGAGCACACCCTAAAGCTCTAATGCATTTCCCTTCATCCTTTAGCTTTGTACCTTGTGCCCTCCTTATCTCCCTTTAGTGCATAGTGCACTTGGGAAGCCCAAAGCCTCATCCTTTGTCCTTCAAATATGTGCCCTGCTCCATCCCTTGAGTTTCTCTCTTTCCTCTTGAGCACATGAGCACATCCCAAATCCCTGAAGCTTCCTCTTTTCAACCCTTTAACCTTTCGAGGTGTGCCCTTGCACCTATAAGTTCTCCTTTCTTCTCTCAAGTGCAATATTAAGACATAAATAAAAAATCTGCATGAACCATGTTAGAATAGGAGATTTTTTAGGCTAATGTTTGCTTTCCATGAGTGATTGCAATTACAGTTATTTCAGGAACAACATGGAAAAGTTGTATCAAGAAGATAAAGAAAAGAAGGCCGATAAAGGGAGCATTAAAGAACAAAGAACACATTGAAGCCTTGATGATCGAAGCACCCCTAAAGACTCCATGAGATCAAAGACCCTTTGGAGGGTGAAGACATCAACGATCAAAAGTTGCATGCAAGAGAAAAGACACAAGTGGCAGCCATGACACCAATTGAAGAAATTCCATCTCATCAGTCACTATAAGTCCTAGTCATCAATAATAAAGGCTTGTCATGTCTCATCACATGATGACATGGAAGTTATGATGTAATAATGTAATTATTGTAAAGAAAACTAAATGGAAGTCCAAGATTCATGTATGGGAAAAAGACACATGTATAAAAATCTAAAAGACATGTAATTCTAATAGTCATATGTGTAAGTTAAACATGCTCTGTAACCCTAGAAGCTTTTCACCATTGAAATGCCCAAACCTTAAGGTCAGAACCTGCATTTCCTGACATCTTCAGCAAATTCGCCAGATAGTAAGCCACTAGACAGTCTATGATGACAGAAGTAGATTGGGGGGAGAGATCCCCTCGTATAGGGATATTGCGGCGGGAGATTCAAGCCAAAAAACAAAAAACCAGTTGCATGCTCAAGAAAAAACTAATTCGACAAATGGCCCAGTCCTTGGAGCGCGATGGCAGCATAGAAGTAGGGGGCAATGTCTACCATGTGTAGGAAAGAAATCTGGATTTGTAATCCCGATGAAAAAACTTAAAAGATACTGAAGCTTCATGAAGTACCATGCGATGATCTACAAGTTCATAGGAGTGTGACCAACGAAGAAAGATCTGATCAAGTGGATACAATAAAAATGGAAATCTAAAGGCCATATTAAACTCAAGTTGGGAGCCAAAGGCTTCTTCATGGTAATCTTCCCAAACTTACAACATAAGGAAAGAGTATTTGAAAATGGTCCTTATTTTCATTATAATGCAGGCATGTTCATGCGATCTTGGGAAGAATGTTACAACCCTAATAAAGAGAAATTCCTGGCAGCCCCAGTCTGGGTAAGACTATTTGGACTCCCAATGGACTTCTGGGACCCAGAAATATTAGAGGGAATTGGGAACACAATAGGAAAATTTTTTAAAATAGTTGAAACCACAAAAAGAGGCCGATATACTTCCTATGCTAGAATCTGCATGTATATGAATATCACAGAGCCCATCCCTGAATCAGTAGAGCTAGAATACCATGAAGACATCTGGCAACAGACCCTAGACTATGAGCATATCCTGTTCAAATGCTGAAGGTGCCATGAATATGGACATTTATTTAAAGAATGCCCATTGAACCAGGAAGGCCCAGAGCTAAAGGAAAAGCAATTGAAACCCCCACTAGAAGGAAATGAGCGGTTCCAAGAGGTTAATAACAAAAGAAGGTTGCCAAAGGGATCCCAAAACCCAGAAAAGGACAACCAATCTTTGTTGAGCAGTAAAAATAGATATGAGGTACTACAAGAGGAAGAAGTAGAAAATTAAACCCAACTCATGGATTACCAGGAAAAATGAAAAGAAAGTAGTTCAAGTCATGCAAAAACAACACCAAAGCGAAAAACTTAGATAGATCTCACAGATAAAGATGAACATGTAGGCATGGAAACCACTACAATGGAAATCGACCCAAGCAAGGGGGAGGAGCTAAGCATGGAACAAGAAGTTCTCAAGAAATTGTTATACGAATGGAGGCACCTAGACAAAGGATTTATCCCAGAGGACCATAATAAATTGTACAAGGAGATGTTCCAACAATATAAGGCCAAACAAGGACAGAGATAAGTAGAGATCATAGAGAAATTGGGTATGCACCAGGAAAACCCTCAGGAATATCAAAACAAAGCAAAAGGCAGAAAGAAAAGAGGAAGGAGAAATTTACAGGAATCGATACAGATGATGGGAGAGATGTTGGTAAACACGGGTAGGGCGGTACCACTATTAGCAGTCTACCAACAACTAAACAAATTTTCCCAATGATAGTAATATCCTGGAACATAAGAGGCCTAAACAGCCAAGTAAAATAGAGATATTTAATGGAGCGATTAAAAAAAGAAAAGCCTCAAATAATGCTTCTCCAAGAAACCAAGATAATAGGAGAAAAACTAGAAGAGATTCTAAGGAAAATGAAACCAAGGTACGAGGCAGAGCAACATATGTGAAAGGAAGCACAGGAGGCATAGCGATAATATGGAATCCATCGAAGGTAAAATCATATTATTAGATAGGGATGCAGCGCATCATCACAGGTCAGTTCCGAAACATAGGGACAAAAGAATGGTTTATGCTCTCAGCAATCTATGGATGGCACATTCCAACCAAAAAGGAAAACTTCATAAAAAATATAAGGACCCTAAATCAAATGGATGATGAAAAGCTCTAGTTTATTGCAAGAGAATTTAATCTCATAACATCGTTAGATGAGAAAAAATGAGGGATTAGAAGGGAGGAACCCGAAATGGAACAATTTAGGGACATCCAAGAAGAGTTACATCTAGTGGACATCCCAACAATCAATGGAAGGTACATGTGGAAGAATAGAAGAGGAGAAAATAGGAAAATAGTGTCTCGCCTAAACAGATTCATGGAAACTAAAAACTTAATCAGCAGATATGTATACTACGAGGCATCCATCCTGCCATGTATGGGTTTCAATCACTAGCCAATTAGACTAGAAGTGGATATTAAACAAGGGAAAAATAAGAGACCCTTCAGGTTTGAAGCATTCTCATTAAGAGATCCAACTTTCCTTGGAAAGTTGAAGGAATGGTGGAAAGAAAGTGAGAAAGAAGGAAGAAACCTAATTCATACATTCCAACTCCGCCTTAAAGAACTCAAAGACAAAACTAAAAAATGGAACAAGGAAGAGTTTCGTAACATACATCAAGAACGGGAACTGATATAGCAAAAGATGAGGAAGGTGCAACAACAGATAATACATGATGGAATAAGTGAAACCCTAGTGGAGGAAGAAGGACAGTTTCTAAATAAATTGGAGGAAAGAAGGCAGCAGGAAGAGATCCTGTGGAAACAGAAAGCAAGAATTCAATGGCTAAGAGAAGGGGAAAGGAACACTATATTTTTTCATAAAGTGATGATTCAACATCATCATCATAATAGGATCTTATCCCTAGTGGACTAGGAAGGGAATCACCTCACTCAAAAGGAAGACATGGACAACCTGTTAGTCCACCACTTCCAAAATTTGCTGACATAACCTAATATACATAGGGTAGAGAATATAAACAGAGTAACTCGGCATATCCCCCAATTAGTGAGTAGGGATCAGAACCTGGCCCTACTAAGGGAAATCACTAAGTCTGAGGTGGAAGATGTTATCAAAGGACTTGCGAATAACAAAGCTCTAGGCCCGGATGGGTTCACAGCAAAGTTCTTTCAGGCAACTTAGCCATTCATAGGAGAAGATATCGTGGCAGTCGTGGAGGAGTCTCGATGCAATAAAAGAATGCATCCAACCCTGAACTCCACCTTCCTAGCTCTTATCCCCAAAACTGACCACTCAGAAGAACCACAAGGCTTCAGAACAATAGCTCTCTGCAATGTAATATATAAAATCATGGCCACAATCATGGTAAATCACCTCAAACCTATCTTTCTTGGATTAATCTCTCAAGAGAAGACCGACTTTGTGAAAGGGAGGCAGATTATGGATGGAATTGTTACAGCTCAAGAGGTGATCCACTCCCTAAAAAGTCAAAAAGCTAAAGGCATGATGATAAAACTAGATTTATCGAAATCTTATGATCGCCTGAGCTGGTATTACTTACAAGGAATCCTAAAAATGTATGGATTTGATCCTAGATGGATAAGTTGGATCTATTCGATGATCTCGACCCTGTTGTTCTCAATCCTTCTCAATGGAACTCCGACGGAGGCTTTCAATGCAATAAGTGGGCTTAGATAAGGAGATACAATGTCCTCATTCTTGTTCATATTGGTTGTTGAAGGATTAAGAAGATATGTAAAATAAAAAGTGCAAGACGAGCAATTTACAGGTCTTAGAATGTGGAGTAATGATTTGTCATTAACACATCAATAGTTTGTTGATGACATAATGATGTTTGGGAAAGAAACCCTCAAGGAAGCAAGAGCCCTATGGAAATCTTGAACGAATTCACGAGTGCCTCTGGGATGGAGATTAATAAGGATAAGCCGAACATCTTCTTTTTCAATATTGTAGCCCCATCCCAAGCTTTTCTAACAAGAATCATGGGATTCCACATAGGTAATATCTCCTCGAAATATTTAGGGATCCCGCTAAGTCTTCACCCAATCAGAGTGGAAAATTAGAAGACACTTTTGGTGAAAATCCAAGGGAGACTGCAGAAAGGACCTTCAAAACACTGAACATGGAAAATCGAGTAATATTATTGAAAGCAGTGCTCCAGTCAATTCCTATCTACCAATTATCTAGTCAAGTTGTCCCTAAAACAGTGTGTCAAGGGATGATTTTTTAAGAAATTCCTGTGGCAGGGGCCAAACACAAAAAATGGGCACTAATATCCTAGCATTGGCTTAGCAATCCAATAAAAGCCAGAGGGTTGGGACTCATTGACCCCTATGTTTTAAACTAGGTCATGGGGGCTAAGCTAAGGTGGAGATGGATTCAGGGAGGAACATATATATGGAAATAAATATGGGGGAGAAAATATGGAATAATACGATCTACATAAGGAAGGCTAAGAGTCCAGGAAAACATAAAGGGGTCGGTCATATGGAATCTAGCATTAAAAAATAGAGAATTGATAATAACTCATAGTTTCTGGGAAATAAGGGGAAGAGACAAAGCCATATTCTGGAACAAGGCATGGCAGCAGCGAAAAAAATTACATAGTAGACCAGATCTAGTGGAAATATGCCAATTTACCAATAACCCTGCAAATCAAGTAATGAAAAATTATTAGGGCTCAGACACAGGGCATAATTGGAGAAAATGGAAGCAAAAACAAGATTGGTCGGATGCTCCTAAATCTATTCAGTGGGCAACCTACGAGAAGGAGATGGAGTCCTGAAAAATAGTGATATCGAAAGGACCGGTATAATAAGATGGGGGTATAGAATAAAAGGGATGATCACCATACAAGAAGGATACCACCTACAAGTAGCACACCACCAACAGGAAGGGCCACCCATATGGGATTGAATCTGGAAGGACAAACTATGGTCGAAAATAGCTCTCTTTCTATGGATAATCCGGCATGGTAGAGAACTCACTTGGGATCAACTATAGATAAGGGGGTTGCATGGGCCATCAACCTATTGTACATGTGAAGGACAATCGGAATCAATGGAACATCTACTAAACACCTGCAGTTACAGTGAGGTGCTATGGGAATATCATGAGTATTTATTTGGCCTTAGCTAGAGGGATCAAACAAGCACGAAATTAACAATGGAAAAATGGAGAAGGAAGCCTTACCATAATCCCATTTTCAACCGCACATGGAAGATATCCCTTAGATTCCTACTCTGGGCGATGTGGAAAGAAAGAAATAGAAGAATTTTCAAAGAGGAAAAGGGAACAGTGGTAGAATTATGCTAAATGTAGTCCATGATATCATAGAAATGATCTTAGGAGAGAACTGGTACCTAGAGGATTGGGAAACCAATCCTCAAGAAGGTCATATATTAGAAGGATTAAGCCTAAAGCCCGGCATGTTGAATAACAACTCATCGAAATAGAAACATCCTCCCAGAGAATCCCCAAACATCTTTGTGCTCCCCCAGGAAGACTTTATCAAACTTAATTTTGACGGAGCAGCAAAAGGGAACCCGAGGGCAGTAGGCTTCGGAGGTGTGTTTTTAGATCCCAAGGCAATACCATCTATTTGTATTCCATGGATTCTGGTATAGCGAGCAATAATTAAGCTGAGCTCTATACGTTGAAGCGAGGGTTAGAAATTGCAAGGGGAGAAAGCTTACAAAGAATTGAGGTGGAAAGTGACTCGAAACTGGCAATAGAAATGGTAAAAAAACTCCAGCAAGAAACTAGATGGGAGAAAATAAGCCAAAGTTGGAGGACGGCATGGCTGGTCTAAGAAATGGAAATCTAATATGAAGGATACACCACATTGTCCCGACGCATATCCATAGATTAGGTAATGTGGTAGCAGACAACTTAGCCAACTAGGGGTGTAGACAGCCACGAAGCAACCTTGATATAAGGGGCAATGAGTTAATTCAAATGGTAAGTATGAGTAGTCTAGAGGAAATCCTAAGAATAGACAAGGAAAAAGGAGCAAACCCCCGATCGGGGTGTGACGAACCTTGCAGATTAGAGGGGAGAGAGGACGACCAGAGGTCATGGTGGGCTGAGGATGGAGCAACCGACCAAATGGCACGGTGGGTAGAGGGAGAAGGGGATGGATAGGGGCCACGAGATCTGCAAAATGGAAGTGGAGCAATTGGGAATATAAGGTAGGAACAATCATTAAGGCAGGTAGAGGCAAGGGCGAATGGCCAGTTGGCACAGTTGGCAGAGGGAAGAAGGCAAGGACAAATGGCACGGAAGTTGACAAGTGGCGAGGTAGATGTAGACAACTCATGGCAAGAGAAGTCGATGGTAGGAGAAGTTTAATGATGTGCAATTATGGGAATGTTAGTGGAACCCCATCCCAAGACCCTCATGCGAGAGGAAGGGTGATGGACAGAGGAAGAGATTCTGGGTGACACGTGGGGTAGGTGGAAGGGAAAACAAAATGGAAAGAAGGCTAGGATGAGAATAATTCACATGCAGAAAGAAAAGGAATGACATCCAGCTGAAGGTGGTAAGAGCCGAGGGTCGGAGGATGTTGAGCAACATTTGTCTATCATTTGCAAAAGCTAGTATGTGCTCTCTGCTTTTACTCACGATTATTTGGAAAACATGAATTGGATCCTACAAAGAATTAAGTTAGAAAGAGGCACTTAAGTGAATCAGGAAGCATAACAATGGTTAATTCTAATGGTGTCCCCATTTGATTTAAATGCTAAGGTCTCTAGGTCTTCTTGGGTATTTGGCATGTCAAGCTGGGGGGAGATAGACAGGATTGTCATCTAGGGAAGCGAGGTTGAGAATCCTTATCTTTGCCTCGGGGTAGATAGGTTATGGGGTATAGGAAGAAGGTTGAGTTGATTTGCGGCTAGCAAGGTCATCCTAAGTGGTTTCCATCACGTCTGTCGAAACAATTTCTATAAGCTAATAAGGATGAGAATGTGGATAGAGAAGGAAGGGGTCACGGATAATTGCGGAAGGCTAGAAGTTTCACCTAGCCTTGGCACCTCCCTACGCTTTCTAGTAGGGTTTATCTTCCTCAATCCATAGGCGATCCTGGACCTGGAAAAGGTTCGCTGAAAAAGGTGCAGTAATTACGGTCGAATTTGGGGAAGGGAAACTGTCCTAAGTGGGCTTTTTCTTAGCTGCTTCGAGGGTATCCAATGGAGAAGGGTAGCTCTCTCATGGATTGGAATAATAATTGTAGTCTGGTGGGAGAATGAGAAGCATTTTCTTGCCTGCTAGGGTGGCGAAAACTAGTGAAGAAAGAAACCTGGGAAACCGGGCGGCAAGGTATAAATTTTAGTAGGGGGGAGGTGCAGGGAAGTCTTGTGGGATTTGGGTAGAGGGGTTATTCCAATTCTCATGGGAATCACCTCGGACGATGGTGCTATTATTATCCCTCAAATATCTATGGGGAGAGTGGGGAACATGGGTGTAGATGGCAGCTGTCACAGTCTTCAGGGTACGAAGCGGACGAAAATGCTCGCGCCTAAGAAGTCTCACCCGGAATGCAGGAAGTTTGAAGGGAAACCTAAAATGAGTGAGGCCAATTCTTACGCTGAGTATCCTAACAAGAATAGAAGGAATGATATCAATTACATCCAACTTACAGAGCACAAAATTCTATGAGTCCACTATGGTAAATTTGATGAC
Organism: Pinus taeda; assembly: GCA_000404065.3. Taxonomy (NCBI): domain Eukaryota; kingdom Viridiplantae; phylum Streptophyta; class Pinopsida; order Pinales; family Pinaceae; genus Pinus; species Pinus taeda. The sequence continues at coordinate 24,683 of APFE030941292.1, forward strand.
AATTTATAATGCTTTATTCATGGTTTCTGTTATAGGTAGCTTAAAAATCAAAGTGCAAAGAACTTTGAAGACTTGGCACTTGAACCATGCTCCAACCTTGGTATAGGTGTGCCACTTGGAAAGGAAAGAAAAAAATAGAAAGAAGAATTGGATGGTGAAGGAAGGAAACCAACCGTGAAGGAAAGGAAACGGTGGACTAAGAAAAAGAGGAAGGAAAACAGGGAAGGAGAGCATGCAAAACCTGATCAACACATACTACATAGGAACCTTGGCTGAGGTGAAATCTGTGATCTCCGAATGGGAAAAATAACTAAACAAAAACATTCAAAATTAAGAGATTGAGGCAAAGGAATGGGAAACAATCGTAAAAGATCTAGGGGATACTAGAGGTCGCCAAACATTGTTTTTCCAAACCATCCAACAGTATTGGGTCATGAAAAACATCTTGGCCCATGCTGTGACAACCTATAAGGAAAGAGAAGATCCAGAGGAGGATAGACTAGTAAAGCCAAGTATGAAGGACCTACACAGGGAGATATAATTTGTCCAAATGTAGTTGCACAACAACAACCTCTCTGTGAACAGGATCGAACAAAGTCTCCAAAATATGATGAGAAGTGAAGTTCCGGGTTCAAGAGCGAAAGCCCCAGCCCTAGTTTATTCTTCAGATGAACGAAGACTAGCCAGTATATTTTTGTTTGTATGACGGTTAGCATTTAATTTTTTATCAAGAATTATATAGATGATAAAGTTGCCAATGTAGCAAGGATGGTAAGAAAAACTCTTTTTGAATTTTGGACAGCGTTTGATGCAGACAGGTGGCCAGCAAACCTAGTTTTTTGCGGGCAGGTTGAGGCCACCTGCAATTTTGTAGAAATAAAACTTATTTTCATGAAATATTAATATAAAAATGGATCTACCAATCTTACACAACAACAAAATAAAGTCATATGTAATTCCAAAATTTATTAGGAAGTTCGAGGGTTATAGAAGTCCAAAGGTCATTAGAAGTTGGAAATTCAAGGGTCATGAGGATATGAAAGGTCATGAGTCAAGTTATAAAAGTATCCTCGTTACTCATGCAAAGGAATTTTAACCTTGGCTTCTCCCATGAGGCATTAGAGAGATATAGATAGTACTTTTGGGGAGCAAGTAGTGGCCCTAACGGTCCACTATTGGAGCTAGTGATGTTTGTTTTACTTATGTATATTGAAACTTTTGCTTAATACTTCAAACCTCTTGGCTAACACATTTTCATGCATGGATTGTGAATGTTTTTTACTATTCTTGTAATTCTTATTATTCATGTTCGCTTTCACACTGAAGTTGAACTATTTCAGTGACTTTGGTGCTTAAGTCATTGGAAATGTGTTGTAATGATTGTAACGATCATCGCATCTATGTGAACTACTTCACTTGATGTTAGACGAGTCTTTCTTATCCACATGTGTGCATCTCCATTAAATTAGTAATATTACTTCTCTTTTGGAGGCTTACTTTCTCCCCCTTGTAGTGAAAAAAACTTGATACATCAACAATTGAACATTCACAAGGCACACTCACTTGCAGATTCAAAAGCACATGCATGCTTCTCTCTCATGCTAATTTCTTAAGCCAAGGAAAACATTTAAGTAAATGATAGTCGGGTTGTATTTCCATATGTCCTACACCAAATGGTGTGAGGTCTAATTGGGACCTTATATCAAGGAGTTCCCATGTATGCTGGTGATATCCAACACGGTCAACATTCTGGGGCTAGAAGGAGGGAAGACAATTTTTTATGGTTGGTAAGTCTACTAATCCTAATTATTCTTCTTCTCGACAAGGTAGTAATATCTCGAGCACCATCCCAACTCATATTCCCGAAGGAGGAGGGACTTCTCAACTTGGTTCAGAGTTGGCCTATGAGGTTACTTACGTACAACTCTAGGCATTTTGACCTATTACCCGTCGATTTATGAAAGCTATCGGTTTACTCCGGATATCTCATATTATTCCTCGTCATCCTAAGAAGAAAGAAACAACTCGCACTTGTGTTTTGGTTGCATCGGTGGAAGATTTGGTTTTCACCACTCTTGAGGAGTTTGCAGAGTCTCTAGAAGACATACTTCAACAAGAGACACTTCCACTGATTCACAAAGAGTACGAGGAAAATATTTTTCTTTCTGGCAAAGAAAAACCATGAGTTTATTTTGAGTTTAATGACAGTTTAAAAGGTGAAGGAGAAGGCTCGTCATATTCAGAAAGAAATTAAAAGTAAGAGGCAAAGGCATGGCTGATCAGGACTTGAATTGGATGGCCCAAGGGCTAATTTCTCTTCCAGATAACCTTCATAGAATTCTTATACATTTGGATAAATTTTTATCAAAGTTTGATCCAAACAAGAAGACTAAGGAAAAATATTATATCAATTATTTCTACATGTATCTATGGAAGTTAGAGGTATGGTATGATGATGTTACTTGTAGGATTTTCCTTTTACATTAGAAGGTAAAGCAACAACATGGTGCAATCGTTCACCTGTTAATTCAACCCATGGTTGGAGGGAGTTTAAGAAATTGTTTTTGGAGAAATTCGTCAATGACAAGACTCTTGTTGTGTTGTTAAAGGAGCTTCGAAATATTAAGATGGGGGAGAAGGAGAGATTTAATGATTTTAATCAAAGGTTTAACTGAATATTGAACAAGTTTCCCCTAGATATGTATCCTAACAATTCAATTATTATTGATTACTATACAGTTGCCTTTCCCACAAAAAAAAATCTCTTTTGATAAATTAGTTGCAAAGGAGACATTAGCTTTAAACTTTGCAGAAGCAATCATCATGGAGAAATACTTGTGTGCCATTACAGATGATGATGTATCTAAATACTCCAATGAGATTGGCAGGAAGTCTCAACCTTCTTCAAGTAAAGTAAGGCTAATGAAAAGGATTTTGTCAATATTGAAAGCTTGACCATATATTTAAAATTACTCACCAATGAAATGCTATAATTAAAGGGAAGGTCAATTGAGACCTCTACTAGTAGGAAGCCTCCCTAGCCTTTTCCATTCGGAAGGAATAACAACAAGAACAACCAATCGGCCAAATCTACCCATAGTTTGAATGTTGTGTTGAATATTGAAAGTATAGGCATGGATAATTACTATTCCTTCCATCTGGAATGTCATTTAGAGAAAAAATTCCCACAATGGAACCACAACATGAATTCTTTGGTCGTACACATTGTTGATACCCTACTAGTGGATGAGAAATATGAGTAGACAAAAGAAACAAATGAACCTGCATTAGCTAAAGAAAGTACAAGTATTGTACATTTAGTTAATTCTTTGATTGTATTCTCAATGTTAACAAAAGAGTTTTGAAGCACTATCGCAAAGTAAACCCCTCCCCAAAAATAGAATGGTTGATATAACTTGAGGAGCCAAGGGCCTATTTCTGAACAAGAGGTGATGAGACAAAAATTGAAGGAGAAATTGTTAATAAGGATCTTGCCACTGGCCAATCCTATTTAGAACGCACAAAATATTTCTTGAAACACCACTACTTCTAAGAACACTTCCACTGGCGACAAAAGCAAATCCATCACTCTGGAAATGTCAAATAAAGCTACTCATCTATATGCTTCAACGCTGCTTGCTAAAAATGAAATGATTGATTATAACATAGTTGAAGATTTGAAGAGAGCTCGCACCAACATCTCCATAATTGAGCTGAAAAAGGTAGCAAACTAATGAGAACTACTTTTCCATGCCCTTTCACAACCTTCATTAGGTGACAAATCTTCTACTTCTCAAAAGGTGTCTGGTAAGTCTTTTGGTACTCTCATATATGTGGTTAACATTGTAACTTTATATGCTAATAATATCTGCCTCCCATTTTTATTAACTTTTTAAATATTTAATTGTAATGTCCATAATTTTTTTGTCGATTCAGGTGCATCTATAAATTTAATTCCATTATCTGTCACTAAGAAAATTAATGCTAAATGGGATAAAATTGATGCACAAATCATTCAACTAGACAAATACCTTTTACAATCCATTGATGAACTCAAGAATTTTATTATCCTATTATGATCTAACCAATGAGTGCACCAATGTATAAACATTCTAATTGTGTACATCCTTGAAGCCTATGGCATGCTCCTGAGTAGAGATCGGTCTACTAAATTATAAGGGTTTTTTGCTACATATTGATCACGCTTATGGGTTCTATATAAGGGCAGAAACAACTAGATTTGATTAGAATGTGAATCATACATGAAATATACTATGACACCACTTGAGAGTCATAATGAGCCTATTTCCTTTGATGATTTTATCTTTGGAAATTATTCTCTTGAAACTAATCAGAAGTGTTTTCAAACACAACCATCACTTGTCTCATCTGATACATAGTTGGAGCTCCTTCCTTGTACTCCAACTCGTGCTAATGAATGGGTGAAAGCATGAAGTTGGGTTAGACTTTTGGGCCAAATGTGGCGATGAAATTTAAATTTTTCCCTTTTTTATGGAATTGCGGCCCTCAAAATTCATATAAGCATTGTGAATTTTGATTCGTAGTAAAAATAAAATATGTGAAGAATTATGTTGTTGTCCTATTGATATTTTTTGCAACAAAAAAAATAGTCATATAATCTCTCAATTTTCCATTAAATGCAATATATGTCCTTGCAATATTTTACAAAACTCAAGAGGTATGTGTGTGCTCACGTAGCATTAACTTAGTCTAAAATGTGAAATACGAACTAAGTACTTCATATTAAAAAAATCCTTTTTTATGCAAAATTATATAATTTTTTATTTTTCGAAGTTGGTGAAGTAATACTTCAAATGCATTTTTGAGACACATGTTATTGAACCACTTTGAAATAGTTTAAAAACATTTCAAACTTTATGTTTAACAGAAATTAGATAATAAAAAAAACATCATATGAATTTGACAATCTTAAAATCATATGCCTTTGGATATAGGGTTCCTTCTCGAATCCAACAAGATGAACTCCACTACTTAAAGGAAAATTTTGCTTGGAGTCAGCTAGGTTACAAAATGGTGTTGCAAAAAAATCTACAAAAGAGGAGCTAAAACTCTGTTTTTTATGCCCTCAACAACTTGATCGAACGCTTAAAACGCCCAATAGAGTATTTGAAATCCAAATTTCAAATAGTTTTATCGACTATTTAAGAAACCCCCTATCGAGCTATCATAATTATCTGACAAAAACAAAAACAAAAACAAAAAACAACAACAACAACAACAACAAAACAAAAACAAAACAAAAACAAACAAATAAACAAAACAAAAGCAAAAATAAAACAAAAACAAAACAAAACAAAACAAAAAACAAAATAAAAACAAAAACAAAAAACAAAAACAAAAACAAAACCAAAAACAAAACAAAACAAAACAAAACAAAACAAACAAACAAACAAACAACAAAAACAAAAACAAACAAACAAAAAAACAACAAAACAAAACAAAAACAAAAACAAAAAACACAAGACAAAAAAAAACCAAAAAAACAAAACAAAAACAAAAACAAACAAACAATCAAACAAACAAACAAATAAAACAAAACAAAAGCAAAAAACAAAAAAAACCTCGTCTTTAAAACAATCATAAAAATTTATTTATTCTACAAAAATAATTTTTATAAATATTCAAATATATTCCAAACTATAATTTTTCTTTAATCATAAATCTAAATTTTATTTTATTCTATCAAGAAAATAATTATAATAATATTTAGATATCTTTCTAAATTAAATATTTCAACTTTTCTTTTCAATTTTGAAATTATTAAAAATAATCATTTGTTTATTGTTTTGATTTGAAATATAACATTTTTTATACTTAATTATTTAATCAATTTTATATATGTATAATTTTAATATAAATAAGTCAAATTATAATAAATAAAAATAACAAACTAAATTAAAACTAAATTTTAGAATATATTATTATTAAAAATATATATATATATATAGATTTAAAAATTTAGATTACTCAAATTCAAATTAGTCAAATAATGTTTTAAAATTTATCGTTTCCCTATGTTTTTATTATTTAAAAAACATATATTGCAAGCCTATGTCACGAGTAAAAATTTCTATCTATACTTCGCACTTACTTATGTATACTAAGGACAAAATTGAGTGCAATCACATTTTACAGGTTGAAATAGATTTATAGCCGCAAATATTGTTGCATCCATTAAAACCATACTCAATTATAACTTACAACTATTACAACTACGTTAATTATTACTGTACTCATTTTTTTCTGAACAAGTGGATATTACTACACACACACATATATAAGTTTGCTTTTAATAGATATGATTATGGCAATCATGTTTATTAACTCTTCAGCGAATTTTATAAAATATACATTTCTTGCGAACATTGAAAATTTAAGTCATAGTAAATACTAATTTTTAAGTTACTAAATTATAAATATAAGAACACTACAATTTCACTTGGAATATTCATTATTGATATTTACTTCAATTTTAAAATTTCCAGCTTTAAGGCTCGATTGAGCTTTAGGGCTCGATCGAGACATAAAGCTTGATTGAGCACCTAACTTGGGATTACAGAGGAGCTCGATTGAGGGTTTGTTTAAATGCTTGATCAATATATTTTTAGGTGCCCTAACAACTCAATTGAGCGCTTAAACTTTCTTGATCGGGCACTTAAGATTGCTCGATTGAGCAACCTTTTTCACTAAAATGTGCCCTTGTTTCGCCAAAAAGTGTAACCCTGCTCCATGCTTTCACCTGAAACATGTAATATAGATGTACATAATGCCAATAATAGTATAGGAACCCATTTAGTAGCTAATAATATATGGACTATGCACTTCGATGATTCTAAAACCAGGATGGCTCTAGAGTTGGTTGCATACTTATAGACCTACACAACAATAAGTAAATCCTATCATGTCGTTTGTAGTTTGAGTGTACAAATAATACTGTGAAATATGAAGCACTCGTGCTTGGACTAAAGAAATACATTGATATGAAGGTTAGTTGCTCAAGGTAATTGGTGACTCAAAAGAGGCCACTCGTCAGGAATGAGACACTGTACATTTTGTTTCACCATATCTTTAAAAATACCAACAAGAGGTATGGCAATTGATTAATTATTTTAAATCTTTCAAAATCATTTTTGTTCCTATGCTTAGAAATGTTGCAACATAGCAGTCACTAGAATGTCACCATTGAGAAATAGTTTTTTATAGAGATTGTATATAAACCATATATGCCTGATAATGTCACTAATTTTTGCATTTTCAATGATGACCAACAGATACTACATTTTATGGCTATTATAGACATGTTTAAAGATTATTTGATTGAGGAGGATGAGCACGACAAGGATTTGCAATAGGCATCTACTGCAATGAAAGGAAATACTATGCTTAAAGGCGTAGTGCCCTTGGAAAATTATATGAACTACAAAACCGGTTCACAGGAGCAACCAATACTAAGACTCAGAGCTCGAAGCTATCATCTGAACGAGTCCACTTGGGAACTCAAGAAGATCTAAAATATATAAACCTTGCTACATGTTGATCTCCACAAGAACTACATGCATTCATTCACCTGTTCAAATAGTATCGTGATGTGTTTGCATGGACATATGACAATTTGAATACATATGATACTCATATCATCTAGCATGACATTCCCATTAAAGAAGGGGTGAAAACTTTTTAGCAAAAAATAAAGAAATTTCATCAAATGTTGGAACCCCTGATTCAAAAAGAACTGAGGAAGATGCTAGATGCTCAAATCATTTTTAATGTTAGACATTCCACTTGGGTTTTGAATTTGGTCCCAATCAGAAAGAAGTTCGGTGAGATAAGGTTATGTGTAGAATTTTGCAACCTCAACTGGGCATCAGATAAAGATAATTACCTAGTTCCGTCGATGGAATATATCCTCCAAACACTATTTGGGTCTGAGATTTTTTCATTGCTAGATGTTTTTTCTGGCTATAATCAAGTGCTAGTGGGAGAACTAGATCATTTAAAAACTACCTTCAAGACCAAGTGGGGAACATTTTAATGTAAGTGTATGTCATTCAGGATTATCATTGTTAGTGCTAATTTTTAAAGAGTGATGGACATCTATTTCCATGGCATGATTTTCCAAAGTGTAGTTGTTTATTTGGATGATTTAATTGTTTTTTCCAAAAGAAGATCCGATCATGTACGCTATCTTAAGCAAATATTTGAGTGGTGTTGTAAATATGGGATTTCTCTCAATCCCAAGAAAAGCATCTTTGGTGTGTCAAAAGGAACTCTTTTAGGACACATCATTGCAAAGACTGGAAACAATGTTGATCCTAAAAGGGTCAAAACTATAACTCAAATCTTGTTCCCGGTGAATAAGAAAGCTATGAAATATTTCTTAGGGAAGATTAATTTCCGACAAAAATTCATCTTTGATTATGCTCAAATAGTTAAACATCTACAGGAGATGATTAAAAAATATGTGACTTACAAATGGGACAAAGTGGAAAAGGATGCTTTTGCTCAAACCAAACAAGATATTACTGATGAACTTGCATTATTTAGTCCTTATTATGGAAAAAATGTCATGCTTTATGCTTTTAATTCAAATTCATCTATTGCATCCATATTGAGTTAGAAGGATACTGAAGGAAACGAACGACCTATTTTTTTCATGAGTGTTGGTTTACAAGGGTCAAAGTTGAATTATCCTACTATTGATAAACAAGCTTATGTTTTATATAAGGTAGTAAAATATTTCATGCTTGATCTCCTTAAAACTCATATGATTATTTGTGTGCCTCATCCAGCAGTCAAAACACTTTTCGTGCAACAAGAGCTAGGTGAGAAGAGGGAAAATTTGATGACTTTCTTACAAGAATATGGTATGGAGTTTAAACCAATTCATACTGTTAAGGGTCACACCCTCTATCAACTTGCAACTAAAGTGAGAAATTCTCCCAAGCAAGATATTTTAGGTTGGGAGCATGTAATAGAAATGTATAATGTTGAACAAGCTCCCCAAGACAAATCTACAGTGCCATGGTATTCAGACTTACGAAAATTATTAGAGAACGACACCTTGCCCACACATTTATCAAATAAACAAAAGAGGGAAATCTTTCTTAAAGGTCTATCTTACCAAATTATTCATGGATTAATTTTCATAAAGCACCACAATGGTGTCTTGCTAACATTCCTTAAGCCTTAAGACATAGAGAAGGTACTAAAAGATCTTCATGACAGACCACCAAGCGGTCACTATGTGGATGACACAACTACACATAAAGTAATGAGGGGTGGTTATTATTGGCCCACCTTGTTCAAAGATGCTCATGCTTATACTCATAAGTGCCCATCTTATTAGAGATGTGTTGGAAAAGATCAGAAGTCAGCTACCCCAAAATAGATTGTATGCCTGTTTGATAGATCACCAATAACGACCTACTCAGGGTTCCTTGAATATGATCAGTTATGTGATATATTCAAACCATTCACATTTCAACTTTTAAGTTGTTTCAAGTATATAATATACACTTTATCCAATAGTCCTATATCACAATGCATCTTAATAATCATGCCTTATGAGTTCTCTTGGTGAAAATCATGAATGAACCTTAGATTACAAAACCTCAAAAGTTTGGACTGAACCACAGGAATGGTTCAGTCCATCACAAAATTTAGGATTGTAATTCGATCTTATGTTTAAGAGAGAGATTACATTATAACTATTTACCTTCAGAACTTTATTCAAAAGGTGATATACAATGTTTCTTCCTTTCATCAAACATAGCTACGATCAACTCCTTCCAAAAGGTGATTTTACTATTTCTTTCTTAACTAAACTCTTTGATTCCATGTTGAAATTTGAGCGTAATCTAGAAAATCACTTTACTTATGAAACTTGAAAATTACTTCTAATGATATATGTGCTTATTTAGTACTTTTTAAATGTATCATTAAGTGATTACACTTATCATCACCGAGCATAAAATGTGTATCATATTATGGATCACAGAATTCAAGTTATATGGAATTTGAATCATACAAGTAGAATTAGGTTCATCACTTGATATCACAAAATTTAGATGTATCAGACATGACATCGCAAATAGGTATTCCACTGAGAGGTCTCAGCTGGATTCTCCTTGCTCTCATATCATATTTTTCCCTTCCTTTCTCATTTTAGAGCACAGAAAACTTTGTTGTGTGTGCCACTTCAGAATGGAGAACTTCATTATCTTTTATCATTAATCCTGCCATTTTGAGAATGACCATGAAACTCACTTATATGCAAAGAAGGGGTAAAAAGAGGTATCATTGTGGCTGAGCTGACTTGAAAACTTTGAATAGAAAACTTGAGATTGGAGGCTAATTTTGACATCTTATTAAAGTATAAATAAAAATTATATTTTCTTGTTTTTGACCAACCCATGAAGAGCCTTAACAAAATATTTCTCGTGAAAAATTAAATAACAAATAACCATGAAGAACATGCGAGGTATAAAATTTTCTTTTTTCACATAATATAAGTTATATCTTACACAGGAAATTTTCTTATTATGGAGAATGACCATAGCTACATTCTCCAATAGTAATTAAGTGAAGAATTTAGATTTGACACCTTGTGGTTTTCTTGTGGAAGCACCATATGCATTGACTTTGACGTATCTCTAGTTGAATTGAACATTTTTTTTAAAGTAGAAAATTGTTGGGTTTTCCCCCTTTGTGGGTTTTCCTAGGGTAAAATTGTGTTCCTTGTTATGGCTTGTCTCTTCAAGATCCTACTATTATAATGTTTATGTCTTCTGTGTAATTACCTACTGATGAAATTATGAATGTCATTGTGTAAAAGGCCTAAATCAATGAAATAAATAAGTGCTTGTCTGAAATCATTGGAAGAAATTAAAAAACCATAAAAACCAAGATAAATAACTATTGATCACTCATTAAGCCTTAACCAAAAAGGTACATGAGTTGATTATTCCAATTATCGAGATGAATAAAATCATGCACCAATCAGAAGTAGTGTGGTGAGCTGATAAATCAATTTCTAAAATGCTCAAATTAACTCTAATTTGTGCTAATTTGTCTTCTCTCGTAGTCCCATTTATGCAAGTCCTTTGAAATAAAAATATTGGTTTGAAAATTCCATAATTACTCACATGCATGTTATAGGACTAGTCCTTTATTCATCATGTTTGTATGTGTTTATATGTCCACCAATTAAATGTTTATGTTGATACCTATTATTTAACATTTTTTTAAATATTTCACAACTGTAATTATACTATTATGTCGCAAGCTAATCCATGTGAAAAAGCACCTGCAAAGTTAAGTAAATAAATAAAAATTTCACTTTACACTTAATGTGAAATTTTTATTATATGTTTATATAATCTAAATAATAACTTTTGTTTGATGAAATATGTATTATGAGCCCCAAGATGATGTTGTTGTTGATGAGGAAGACTTGTGGTCATCCCTAACCTTGAGGTCACAATAAGAAAGTATGTCAAGAGAATAAACAAAAATGTTATGGATTTGATTTGCATTAGGGATCCCAGTCTTGCAATTGAGGCTAGGATCAAGGAATCAAGAGAAGATCTTGAGACACACAAGGTAATAACCATATTTTAAAGTGATTTTTTTAATGTCATAATTTTAATTCTAAAAGTTTATTTTTTAACTTTTACATTATTTAATCAAAAATTATTTGTTTTTCTTATGTAGCATTATTTGGAGGAACTTTTCCCATCTCATCAGTCAGTTGATCCTCAACTCGGTGTTGGTACTAGTGGAATTTTTTAGACACGGCATTAGCATCCAACTAGCAGTAGCACCCTGTATATATCTGCAAGGAAACTATTCACTTCTTCACCTTCGAGTGGTGATGATCCCAGTATTAACATTGGGTCCACACCTCTGGCTATGGCCCATGAGCACCCTCAAGCCAAACATGCAGACAGGCTCTAGATAAATTGGTGACAAAGGTGACCCTAGTATTGATGACATTGTGGGTTCATTTCCTTGAGCATCATGTGTTAAGAACTCGTGGAAATTGCGTGCACATTTTTGGGGAATGAAAAAGGACTTCCATAAAAAACACCAAAAATCCCGAGTATTATTTGATTTTTTAGTGGTTTCATGTTTGTTGTCTAAAACATAAGTCATCTATAATATTATTTTCAAACTAATGATCTCATATTTTTGCATGTAGATAACAACATGTTTTATAAAAAATGTGAAGACAAAGTGTTAAATATTTTTGGGCCCACCATACACAATAGGTGGAATTGGAAAAATTCCAACCTTAAAAAAGAGTTTATGGACTACCTTGAAGATCTATTCAAGGTAGATACCTTCAATAAAATCGAGGTCATCGTCGTAGTCGAAAAACATTTAAAATATTTATGAGACCAGTATAGGGTTAACTTGGGATATAACCCTAAGTATGAGCACCCTCCCATGATTCTGGAGATGTAATGGAAGGGCCTCCTCAAGGACGCAGAGTGGAAGAAATTAAAAAAAGAAGGGAAAAAACCACCTAGTGAACCAATGTATAAATTACATCTTGAATTCAGTACTTTTAATTTTCTTTAGTTTTAAATAAAATTGCAGTATATACCATACTTGAAACTTTTCATAGGCTTCCTGACACTTCAAAGGAAACTAAAGCAAGGCTTGAGAAGCATGGATAGCAGAAACTAGGTTAGGTTGGCTATTTGAAGCTATGGGTACAAATTGTAAGTACCATTTAACAATGTTATATGTTATATCGCTTTCCAACATTCTCGTAATTTTTCTAGAAAATAAATAAATACTCTTATGCAATGTAGGCTGATGAATTCATAATTGAAGCCACAAATGAATACCTACATATTGGTTTCAAGTTTGTATTTAAAGTCATATTCAAACACCAAAAATATATATGGTTTTTTATGGTATCAAAGATCGAAAAAAAGGAGGGGGTCTCCCTGTTATGAAGTCCCAATTAGACCTCATGTCATTTGGATGAGGAGACCCAACTAGGAAATAATGTTGGTCTCCATCATTGTGATCTTAAAGACGTGTCTTGGCTGCAATAAACAATATGAGAGCGCATACACATAACTTTGGGGACAACAAGTGAGCAAACTTTGTGGATTATCAATTACAATGGATAAGAGATCCTTTCACATAAGGAGAAAATAGAGTGACACTCTAGAAGAAAAGTAGTAGTACTATTGTAAAAGAGACAAACACATATATGAAAGAATCGTTAGTTAAATTGAAACATAGTTCACAAGATAATAACTATCATGAAAGAAAATAAAGCACACATTCAATAAGATATACACTAAAGCTAATGAAATAGTTCATTGACCTTAACATGTATAAAATGACATATATCGTAAAAAATTAAAGAATAGTCTTACAATATCCATGATACATGCATGAAAGTGTGATGGCTCTAAGAGATTCTGATAATTAAGTGAAAGTTCCAAGTAAACAATACAATGATATGACACTAGCCCCAATAGTGGAATGTGAAGCTACCACTTGCTTTTCCAAAGAATGATATTCACTCCTATGCTAATGTAGATAATCCAGGGCTACAAATCCCAAGTTACAAACCCTTTTCTTGAGTTATGAGGGTTTGTTTATAACAAATTAGATGACCTTTCACCTTCTCTTGTGACCTTTGAGCTCCCTCATGACTCTTGAGCTTCTTTTGTCCTTATTATACCTAATAATTGTTCATATTCCCTATGTGACTCTTGGACTTCCACTTGCATTTACATTTCTTAATATTTTAAAAATACAAAATTACATAAGACAAAATGTTGCTACATCTTAATTAAAAAAATAATACATCACGATTGTGCTTAAGGAAACTATAGCTCGACAACTTCCACTTAAAGTTATGATGTGACATATTGGTACAAAGAATTGTACTATGATGTTATGTTATCAACCTTTGTTGGAAGATTTGGATTATATCTAGCACTTTCCTCCATTTCCTTTGGATAAATATTTTTGGAACCAGTCTGAATGTTTTTCCAAAACAAGCACAACTTCATATTCAACTTGGTAGGTCTAGCTACAAGTTGTAGAACATTCTCTCTTCTAATTTCTAAATATTCCATAGTGGTCACCTATCTCAAGTTGTTCAAGAATTCTTCAATATATTTCCTAACAACATTTTTTTCCCTTTGTTTCTGCAAATTCTCTGACGGAAGGTATCTTGTGCACTCTTACCAAGGAGTCCAAAATTCTCATAATTTTGCTAGAAAAAAAATATAAATAAATAAATACTCTTATGCAATGTAGGTTGATGAATTTAAAATTGAAGCCACGAATGAATACCTAAATATTGGTTTCAAGTTTGTATTTAAAGTCATAGTCAAATGCTGAAAATTTATAGGGTTTTTTATGGTATTGGAGATCAACAAAAATTAGGGTTCTCCCCATTATGAAGTCCCAATTAGACCTCACGTCATTTCGATGAGGAGCCCTAACCAGGAAATAACGTTGATCTCCATAATTGTGATCTTTAATATGTGTCCTGGTTGCAATAAACAACACGAGATGGCATACACATAAATTTGGGGACAACAAGTGAGTAAACTTTGTGGAATATCAATTGCAATGGATAAGAGATTCTTTCATTTAAGGAGAAAATAGAGTGAGGCTCTAGAAGAAAAGTAGTACTACTATCGTAAAAGAGACAAACACATATATGAAAGAATTGTTAGTTAACTTTAAAAATAGTTCACAAGATAATAACAATCATGAAATAAAACAAAACACACATTCAATAAGATATATACTAAAGTTAACGAAATATTTCATTGACCTTAGCATGTATGAAACGACATATATCGTAAAAATTTAAAGAATAGTCTTACAATATCCATGATACATGCATGAAAGTGTGATGGCTCTAAGAGCTTCTAATAATCAAGTGAAAGTTCCAAGTAGACAATACAATGATGTGGCACTAGCCCCAATAGTGGAACATGAAGCTAACACTTGCTTTTCCAAAGAATGATATTCACTCCTATGCTAACGTAGATAATCCAGGGCTACAAATCCCAAGTTCCAATCCATTTGCTTTAGTTATGAGGGTTTGGTTATAGCAAATGAGATGACCTTTCACCTTCTCTTGTGACCTTTGAGCTCCCTCATGACACTTGAGCTTCTTTTATCCTTATTATATCTAATAACTCTTAATATTCCTTATGTGACTCTTGGACTTCCACTTGCATTTACATTTCTTTTGTTTTCAAAATACAAAATTACATAAGACAAAATGTCGCTACATCCTAATAAAAAAAATTAATACATCATGATTGTGCTTAAGGAAACTGTAGCTCAACAACTTCCACTTAAAGTTCTAATGTGACATATTGGTACAAAGACTTGTATTGTGATGTTATGTTCTCAAGATTTTGATGGAAGATTTTGATTATATCTAACACTTTCCTCCATTTCATTTGGACAAAAAAATTTGGAACCAGTCTGAATGTTTTTCCAAAACAAGCACAACTTCATATTCATCTTGGCAAGTCTAGCTACAAGTTGTAGAATATTCTCTCTTCTAATTTCTAAATATTCTGTAGTGGTCATTTGTCTCAAGTTGCTCAAGAATTCTTGAATATATTTCCTAACAACATATTTCCCCTTTGTTTCTGCAAATTCTCTGACGAAAGGTATCTTGTGCTCTCTTACCAAGGAGTTCAAACCATGGTATAGTCGTGAGTAGGAAAATATGGTGTTGGCCACATAAATGTTGAGATGTTTATCACCTTGTATAATCATCCTGAACTTCTTTCTAAGTCCACATCCTACCTTCTCTTTCTGACCAACTTTGATGGTCCATTTCTGTACTTAGTTCCTCATTCTTGGATTACATCAATGGCTACAAAAGTTGTCTTTAAAACCTTTGCATTCACCCATGACTGCTTTTGCATTGCTTGCAATGGAATTGTTGCCTTATGAAAAGTGATCATTTCTCCATATGCTTGTAGCATTTTGTCTCCTAAAAAATAAATTTCCTCAAATATTGCTACCTATAGTTCCTTCCTATTAGAACTAGTGGAAGACAATCTTTGATTCTCAACGAGGATATGATCAATGTGTTGCTTTGCAAAAGCTAACTCCTTTGTTAATTTATCATTCTCTTTCATTGGGAAATTAGTGCTTACTTTTGTAGCCTTCACACTTTTTACATTTTTTGTTGTGACTGTTCCTCCTAGTATTGGGCACAATTACTCTCTCTGTGTGGATAGAAACAAGATGAAACGGGTCATTTGGGAAATGCTTATATCTTTCTTGCACTATCATGTTATTCAATTTATTGAAGGTAAGATTAGAAATATCCATGACCAAGTCATCTTGTGGAGGAGATATTCCCATCTCACTAAATGTGATGTGGTCACCAATAAGAGGAGGCAAACCCTAATAGTTGGTATGTTCAGCAATAGGCACAATGTATGCATCTTGGTTTTGCTCCTCTTGTTCAACCTCCATGTCCTAGATTTTCATCTCTTTTTCTATCTCTCTTAAAATATCCTCATCCTACTTCTTATTTCTTTCTTCTTCCTCTGACTTCTTCTAGTTTCCCTCTTCTTCAAATTGCTTCTACCATTCTTCTTCTTCTCTTTTCTTCTACCATATTTCCTCTTGCTGCTTCTTTCTACTTCCTCTCCTCTTCTTGTTTCCACTCTTCTTGTTCTCTTTTTTCTTAATCCTCCTACTTATTCCCTAATTTCTCAAGATCCTTTCTCCACTTTTCTGCTTCAATGACCTCTTTAGTAATGATAGGATCTACTCTAAATTTTTGGCTACTCTCTGCTTCATGACCATGAAAAACTTCCCTCATAGAATTGGCAATGTTGACTGTAGTGGGAACTTCCTATTGATTCCCTTCTTGGAAAATAGCTTTCTGATGAGCCATATTGGAAGGGTATTCCTCATCGCCTGACACATGTGCTCGGAAAGCATTGTACCAATTATTTGTCTTTTCTTCCTCTTCCTAGCAATAGGACTTATATGGCCAGGAAAAATGCAACTTAGCACAATGTTGTTTACGCACACCCCTAGGATCATACCTATGAAAAATCATCTCAGTAAACTTCAGGATATAAGTTCCTCAACTTTTGTCTCTACAACCTTCAAATTTTGGAGCTCATAGGATCCCACTTGTACAGGAAAGGAAGGCCATAGTGACTTCTTCTTCTTCTATAATAATTGAGATAAACATGTGCTAAGTTGGTATCTGACCTCTTGCATAACCACTTTGTTGGTTACATACCTTGGCAGAAGATGTGGGGGTATATGAAAACCAAACACTTTGAGGTGAGGCAAACCAATTTGTTATCTCTGCAACTATTGTTCTAGCCTCATGAGGCATGCAAGGGACCTCTACTTCAAAGATCATCTGATCTAACAACATGAAGAAATGTTTAGAAATATTTTCAAAAACTCCTATGTTGTTGTACCTTGATAATTCTCGACAATGAACATTGATAAGTAGTTCTCTTGGGGTCCACTTCCAACCTATACCTAGGAACTACCATCTAGTAAGTAGGAAAATATGTAGAATTGTGGTTGCTTGCCTATGGTTGTTCTTTCACCTTGACCACATTAATCTTCAATTGTTGGGAAAATAGTTTTGACCAATTGAATACTTTTCCTTATGTTACAAGTGGAAAAAGCATGAAGATACAACCTTCATCACATAATTTATTTTTCTTCTGCCCATATATCCTGCAACACGTAACCATCAAGTACTGATAAAATTTCCTGAGAGACTTGATCTTATAAATACCATCTGGATTTTGGAAACTTAGTTGGTTCTTGTCACCATGACTTAATCACTTCCCTTGTGTCCAAATAACCCCAAGCTACATAAAATTGGGAATTCAAATGTTGCTTAGGCTTGGAAAACTTGTAGTATGAGTGTAAGCCATGTGGCTGATAAGAGGCAAGTTTCTTCCCATTGACACTCTTAAGCACCGTGTTCTTGGTGTCTAGAACCTATAGTAACCATTTGATAGCATCAACACAAGGTAACAAAGGATGCCTAAAAAGAACTTTGTGGAACCTCAATTTCTTGATATTCTCATAAACTTCCCTATCTTAAATATCCTCCAAGAACTCATTCGTATTGAAAACATTTTCGATAGTTAGTCATGTGGTAATAGAATATTTATCAATGAAGTATTAAATGTTTGACAAGATGGGAACTCCTATAAAGGTACTATCCATGGCATCCTCAATACTACTTTTTGTGACCTCCTTTGATGGTACTTTCTTTGTAGTTGGAGGCATGGGACTGGTGGATGATGAAAGATTATCATGATCCAAATTTACAGTACATGTGAAGAAAATGCACTCATGGAAATAACAAGTTCATTCCACAAAATACTAGCTAATCTACCAATCAATCACAAGCAAAAGACAACCACTGAGTGGAAGATTGTGTAATGCTTGAGAAAAAGGGAGGCAAGGTGACTCACGAGTTACTAAGGATACACACTACATTGTGACTAAAGGATGATGTCACAAGATGAGTGTGCAAGAGAGAGGAACTGAGGCTTGTGACTATGAAATGCATAGTTTATGGTGGAGGGAGGCTTCCCTACTATGCATTCCACAGTTACCATGGAAAAGAGGGGCCTCACTACTTGTTGAGTGTACGCAATGCATAGTATTGGCCCAAGATGACATAGTTCACAATCACAATGGGAAAGGGATGATCATCTACTAATTGGGATTGCGTAATGTGCAGTTGGAGAGGGAAGGAAGCTTCTTAGGATTGCGCAGTTTTCTCCAATAGAGGGAAAGGCTCGAGATATGCTCACTAAAGGAAGGAAGGCTATACATTGTCTTGAGATCCACCCAAACAAGCATTCACATCAAGTAAGAAAGATAATGAAGCTAAGGAGACAAGCATGCATTAATATACCCAACAAAAATGATTATTGACATGTGAAAAGGCATGGATTCTAAAGAGACACTAAAAGAGAAGCATAAAATACTAAAACAACACTTGCATAAGCTAATAATAGTAAACGTGACACTTGTTATGTGAAAATAAGGAAAAAGAGAAACTTTCAAAAGAAAAAACGAAAAAAGTGAAATAAAATGCGACAAAGACCGAGAGTTGAGAAACTTTCCTAGAAAAGTAGCACAAATGAAACTGAAATCTACTTGTGCTTACAAGAAATGATAGAACTCAAAATATTAATGTGAGAATGAGCTCTAGGATGGATTTTTATATAGATGATCACTCACGAAGTTAGCATTAGGGTTTCGACTATGCATGCTAAAATCAAGGAGCTAAGTAAATTGACAATTGTAAGATAACAACTTGGAAACACATGCCACACTACCATCTAGAAGTGTACATGGGCTATCATCGGGAAGTTTGCACATGCTATACTCAAGGAATGTGTAATTTTCTAACTTCAAGGATTGCATAGTTCACTGGCACAAGATACTAAGCAGTTGGATGTCTCAGTCAAGTGCGTAGTTCACTATCACAAGGAAGTGCGCAGTCGACTTCCATAGTTGATTGTGTAGTTGGCTGTCATAAAGGGTTATGTAGTTCACTCTAACAAGGAGTTACGTAGTTGAATACCACAACAAATTGTATAATCCCTCAAATCAAGGCATGTGATTAGTGTCATCAAGGCATGCCTAAGCCCATCATTACAAAATGCGCATTGTCTATATTTAGAAGTTGGACAATTACTGTTGACAAGGACTAAGTCTCATCATGAAGTGCTCATTAGCTATTTAAGGGAATGCATAGTTAAGATATCAAAAACTTGGCATGAAAGTGTGAGAGGTTGCGACACTTAGTACTCAATGAAGAAAACTCGATACCTAGAAAAATAGAACTAAGGGTGGCCATAGTAGGTTAGAGTGAATGTTCATATGACCAAAGGGAGTTTCCAAAATCAAAGCATGGGAAAAAAATTAGAGGGTCATGGTAGTAGCTACAATGCTTGGAGACACAATGGTAGAACTCTAGCTTCTCTGTGTGGGTCTAACTATGCATTGAGTTTAGCTTTCAGGAATTATTGTTTCAAACCATAGATCATTGTAGTTTCTCTACTTCGCTTGATTATAGATGTAGTCTCTTCCATTCCTATTTTTAGCTTAACACTTTCATAAGAATAATAAAACCTCAATTGTTTCAATTAGGGGTTAGGAGTATGAAAGTGTGAGTATAAGATGTTAGAGTTTTCATATCATCTCTAGTGTTGCTCTGCTACCAGCAAGCCTGTTCAGTACCCCGATGGAGTCACTTCAAGGAATCATAATCATTGCTTCACTATTGTTGAGCTTGTTTAGTACCCCAGCGCAGTTTCTTTCTTCACCTCTCTACATAGGAAGCCTTTTTCTTCTTTCACCATTTATTTATTTTATAACTTTATGTTCATTGGAATTTTATTTATGTTTACATCACCATGGGCAGAAGAGTGATCACGACTTATTTAGGGAAAAGGATAGGTTATTCCTTGTTTTACAGAGACTCTTAAGTATATACCTCTGAAGAAAGTCAGCTCACTTGAGTTGCGTCCTTCCCTTCTCTACTCAACTGAGTTGACATGTTAAAACCAACCAAATATATAAAATTCCAAGCCAAGGAAGAAGATCCTATTATAGATATGAGTATCATAGATTTACTAAGGATTTCATTGAGAAACAAACATATTTTCCATCTAAGCATCATGGAATGTTAAAGATATAAATCCTTGACAAAGAAGAGGATTAAAATTTTACAAAGTGCTGGCAGTTTTTTATGGTATCATCTTGAACTTTGCCACACCTCTTCAAAGCCAAGCAAAATAACTTTCACATAGAGATTATTACAAATAGACTCAAAATAGAAGTGCGAAAGGAAAAGGTGAATAAAATAAATGATGATTGTTGGGCCGCCAAAATTAACATTCACTCTCACTCTATTTTTCACCTTTATCCTCATTTTGTCACTTCATTCCATCACATTATCATTACATAACCCTACATTATCATTACTACATGAGTTCATATTTACATTTTCCAAAGTTATTAACTTCATGTATTTAGAGTGAATTTATTATTAAAAGTTAGAAAAATAATATGTATTTGCTTATACCTAAAAATGGATTGAGTTTGATGACATGTGTAGATCATTTAGAAGCTTCCGAAGCACCCTTATGTGGCCTCCCAATATCAAATTCGAATTTCAACTCAAGAGGTGGACCATATTCCAAGGAAAAAGGTCATGGAGATCTTGATGTGTCATGGGATTTTATCTAGTATTTAGGGATAATTTGAGATAAGTATGGATCTAGTAGATATTTAAGGGATACACATGTATTGAGTAGATATGTCTAATTCATGTATAAATAAGAGGAGCATCCTTCAAAGGAAGGGGAACAGTTATCAATTGTTCATTAGCATCATATTTATGATTGTTCATTCAACATGAATAATATTATTTTCTCCAAAATTATGAGTTATGAGTGTTGTTTGATTCTTAAGGGGTGCTAGTTGTTCATGTGTGCTCATTGAGGAATGGAAGGATCCCCATACCAATCTAAGTACACTTTGATGTAAAGTAATGTTTATAGTTGTGAATAAACTAGTTTTGAGTCTGGATATTTCTTTGTTGTGAATACTTGTAGATAATTTCAGTATGAATTCATGTTATGGCTGTGTTTTGTTGTGTGAATATTTATCTCCTTTCAGTAATTAGTTTGAATGTGGAGGGACAACTAGGACTCTTAGAAAAGAGCCTCTTCTCCGTGAACTAGGACTGGACGGAATCAAGATTCACTTTCTTATATGCTTTCCTAGACTAAATTTATATGCTTTCATAGTTACATTTCATCATGCTTTCTTAGATGTTTGGCAATGTTATTATAGAAGGAATGTGAAAGGAAAACCAGGACTCTTGAACAAGAGTCTCTTCTCCATCTTCTAAAATAGACTTATATCATTGACTAATCATTTATATGCTTTCATAAAATAGATCTGAATCATTTCTTTTCAAAATAGTTTAGATTTTTAATATGCATTTCCATTGTAAACAAACTTCCTACAATAGTTTCATCTGAGGTCCCATATATTTTGGTGTTCTTCTAAGTTTACGAAACCCTTGTGTTGACAAATTAAATGACAAGGATTTAGCATCCAATTAAATCTCCCTACATTTTGGCGTCGTTGTTAGGGAAGCAAACATAGATGTAAGCTAGTTAGGAGGATTGTTTAGGAAGCATTTTTCATTTATAGTCATTTTCGTTTAGGGATAACTACATTTAGGCATTTCTATTTAAGTTTATTTTGCATTTGCATATAGAAAACATCTACAAATCAAAAAACCCCATTCACTAAAAAAATAAAAAAAATAAAACACAATAAAATTCCATATGTATATATGTAAGAACTATGAGTATAAGTTTGGGACAACTCACTCAGATCCTAGCAAGAGTCAGGATCTGCTCTTCTTGTGAAAAATAGATTTTGACAGCAGTGAAAAGCTTAACTACTCCTCCAGAAGAAAACAATGAATTAATATTTGAAGAATCATGTACATCTATTGAGGAACAATTATTCTAACAGGAGATTGAGGAAGACAAAGAGAAGTTGCAGCATGATTTGAATTAGAGTAGAAACCACACCTATGAAAGCCTTATCAAAAGGTGGTCTCGATGGTTTCAAGCAAGTACGAGGTTAGATCAATTTCGTTTTTGTTCTTATTTCATTAAATCACACTCACAAAAACTAGATTTGTTCATCCTTGTATATTTTCATATTAAAATTGCGAAATTGAAAATGAATATATTTTTACTACTATTGTGTGAATGGTTACATTGGAAATTGAATTACACTTAATAGTTTGTAATTTCCAATTAACATAGAGTAGGTAGGATGATATTTTCAGTTTAGAATAAGTATGCTCTTCTGGTGCGTTTTTGCACGATCTAGAAGATCAAAAAGTAAGATGTCTATAAACGTTTTCAGTGTTTGCAATATTCTTGTCTCCATTTGCTATTTTTTTTTCATCCTAAATAAATAAATAAATTCCAGATTGTTTTAGAATTAGAATAAAAATCAGTTTCTTTTTAAAGATTTTGATTTTAATACAACATAAAAATTAAGAATAGAATTTAATTTTTTAAAAATTTTAGTTGAAAAAGGGACCATACAAATTAAATTTCTTTTTTTAAATTTAGTTCTTAATAACAATACAAACAAATAAATAAACCAATTATAAAAAATAAAAAAATTAATTTCTTTTTTAAAGATTTTTAATTTAAAAAGGAAAACAACAACATAAAATTAAAAAATAAAAATAAAAATAAGTAATAGGATTAATTTCTTTGTTGTAATTTTTTATACAATACAAAATAAAACATTTCTTTTATTTAGTTAAAAACAAAAAACAAAAATGCATTTGTTAACTACCACAGCTTAATCGAAGGCCACACTGATTGGGAACTCTGGTGTGAGCAAGTTCAATCTATTGTCGAAAATTTACTAGGAACGAATTCAGCTTGAAATCCAAAATTCATAAAAAGAGGAATTCGCATGAGCAGGTGACTGGATGAGTTGCTGCAATTAATACAGATAT
The DNA here is from genome assembly GCA_000404065.3 of Pinus taeda. Lineage (NCBI taxonomy): Eukaryota > Viridiplantae > Streptophyta > Pinopsida > Pinales > Pinaceae > Pinus > Pinus taeda. The sequence continues at coordinate 48,321 of APFE030941292.1, forward strand.
TTTTTCTTCAACGCTCTGTGGGATGCAGGCACAGAGAAAGAATGCAAGGGTATCAATGAAAATGGAAGAAACGTATGAGTAACACCACCAAAACGAGCAGTAGGAAAGGTGTGAATGCAGAGAATGGAGAATTTATCATGAATATGATGACTGGTACGCCACCTTCATCTTTTTCTGCAATTCTGGACAGCGGAAGTGACTTAATTTGGACTCAGTACAAGCCTTGCCGCCATTGCTATAATCAGACAATACTAATGTATGATCCCGCCTGTCACGTGGGTGACCCGGGCCTTACAAAAGCCCTCAATGCTACAGATCGGGCTACGGGTATTATTATGCAGACCACTTTGCGTTGAAATGATTCTGACATTGTGATATTCTAAGGTCTCATCTGTGACGTTACACTGAACGCGGGATTGCAGCCTGCAAAAATGTGAAGTGTTCTCGTTGTTGTGCAAATCAAAATGAATTTGTTGTCACAATCACAAATATTGTGATAATCGCTCTAATTCCAACTCCAGTATTTCCACAAACAACTTGAATCACCACCCTTAAATGCCCTTGAATTTATAAGAAATGTTAACATCATATTCATGCCCTATATCTACTTTCACGTCATTGAATGCCCGGGTCCTTGATTAAATGCGATAGATCTTACGCCAAGAAAATTGCAATTCCAATCCATTTCCGATCTCCAGAAAATCGCACAAGGAAATTTCGAATCCGCTCATCGTGGAGTGGTGGAATGCCAAATCCAAGATCCAGGTCTCACCCATCATCCCTAAATCCACATTAATAGACTCTAATAAGTATTTTTAATTATATTTTTACTTTCCTTTTGAAATGAACCCCAAAATGCCTTTATGTCTTAATATGTAATGTTAGACGATTGAAGAGAAATCAACTACTCTGCTGCAATCTGTTGTGCATGTGCATGACCTAGCCATTGGTTATTTTAGTATACCCTATTTATAGCGTCGTTGTGGAAGGCGCTTTAGGTACATTGGTTCGGCTCCTGGAATCCGGGAGCTCGTTGTGTAAAGAAAAGGCTGCGGTGGCCATTGGAGGGCTGACGAGCAATGCAGAAAATGCTTGGGGAATTGCGGCTTATGGTGGGGTTTCAGTTCTGATTCATATTTGCAAATCGGAAACCCCGGCTGCACAGGTCATGGCTGCAGGGGCGCTGAGGAATGTGACCGCTGTGGAAGAGATAAGGAAAAAGATGGCGGAAGAAGGGGTGATTACTGTTCTGCTCAATCTGGTTTCTTCTGGTATGCCATCTGCGCAAGAAAATGCAATAGAGTGCCTGCATGCAATGGCTTCCCAAGATGAGAAAATGCGTCAGTTGATTGCCAAAGAAGGCGGAATTCAAACCTTGTTACGTCTTTTAGAAGAACCCACTACGCCCAAATCGTAGGAGCTCGTCATCAGAGCGATAAATAGTCTTTTTGCTTCTGTCAGCACTACTAAAGCCTTGGTTTCTTCTTCAGGGTTTCTAAAGCATTTGGCTTCTACTCTGAAAAATGGGCATTCAACTGTCCAGCAACTGGTTGCTTCCTCTATCTGCAATCTTTCATTCAGCAATGAAACCAAGAAGTCATTGGGTGAAGCAGGGTGTATTCCCCCTCTGATGAAGATGTTGGAAGCCAAGCCAAGCATATCTTAGGAGGCGGTTGCTCAGGCACTTTCTGCATTGCTCGTTGTGCAGACCAACAGGAAGGAATTCATCAAGGATGACAAGAGCGTGGCCCATCTGGTGCAATTGGTGGATCCGAGAAACCAGACTCTGGCTAAAAAGTTCACCCTTTCTGCATTGTTGGCTCTCTCAACCAGCAAAACCTGCAGGAAGAAGATTGCCACAGCTGGAGCATGTCAACTTCTGCGGAAGAAGATTGCCACAGCTGGAGCATGTCAACATCTATAAAAGCTCGCAGAGATGGAGGTTGTAGGTGCCAAGAAGATTCTTCAAAGACTCGCAGGAAGCCGGCTCTACAACATCTTCAGCAAGAGATGGAGAGAATAACTGATCCAATAGGTACAGAAAACCCAACATCTACACCTAAACCACAAACCCTATTGATGTCAATTATAAACTTTAATGCTCTCTTATTTCAATATCTGCTCTGGCTCTCCCTTCTCCTAAATCCAGTCCCTCTCCTTATCACCATAATTGGTGCTAACATCATCAACTGCCATTGCATAAAAATTTCTATATCTAGCATGCGAGTTTTGCTCCTTGCCCTTTACAGTTACCATGTTTTATATCTCTAAATTCTAATTATTCGACTTTTAGGCCTTGTTTCATAGTCACCACTGGGTCATGAAATTACCCTAAAATCAGATGCAGAAGAGTGTTAATTATTAATTTGGTTTGTTTAGGTTTGTGCCATTTATTTCAAAAGGCAAGGATTGTCCCAGTGTTTTCGGGCTTATATAATTTATTTACTGAGAATTTGTCTTGTGATCAAGAACTCTTGATCCAGGTGTCAGCCATTCTGTTGTTTGTGCATATTCTGGTATGGGTTGACATAGTTGGGAGAGGAATGCAATCCTCTGAACTCATATCATATATATTGCCAAAATATTATACCTGATATGATTGGATAGGTAACTAATTCAGTAGTTAACACATTTTTTCCAACGTGATAAACATTATGCTTCAGTGTGTTTAGTAGCTCTAGCATATCTGTGCAATCACTTCAAAGATCAAATAATTTGTACAAGATTTTCGGACAAATTTTGTTCATAGCATCCGCTGTGGCTACAAGGGGTGTACTGTGTCTCGGATTCCTCTTTTACTGATATTGAAATAAACAATACGATGTAATAATTTAATCTGATTTGTCAAGTGCAAATGTCGTGCCTGTGTTTCTTTGTATTGTTCCTGTCCACGGTTTTTGGACCAATTTTGTTCATAGTATCAGTGGTACTGGTGACTACATAAGCTTTATTGTCTCATATGCTTCTTTACCTATACTGAAATAAATTATATAATGTATTAATTTAATCTGATTCCTCAAAGCACCAATGCAGTGACTATGTTGTTTCTTTCATGGTTCTATTTCCAAACACACAGCAAGAATAGACTTTCTATTGTTCATCACCCACCGTGTATACACCAAGAGTCAGGATTCAGTAACAGGTTAAGGTATAAATTAAGAGTATTGTGGCATTTTCATTCAGTGTGTTATATCATCCCAGCTTTTTATCTTTCATTAAATTAAGGAAATTTTATATAGATCAGAAAACACAGTCGAACATCTTTTCAGTTGAATAGAAACCTAAATAATTACATACGTCGGTACGTAAATAACAAAATATGAAGAGTAGGTTTGATCCTATGCATGCAATGGCATAAATATCTATCTTTACTTATATCTATTTACACTGGAACAACCTTTTCTCATAATCAAATTGTTTAATAACTCTGGTTTCAAATTTACAGAATGATTTTTGTTTCTGTTTTTATTATCAAGTTGGTTTTATTATTTGCAGTGCACTTTAAACTAACCGTAATATACTTATTTTCAATATATTTTACCAATATTTTTCAAAATATTTTACCAGTATTTATCAATGTAAAAACTAAATGAAAAACTTAAACATTAGAGTTTTTGTCTCTATTATTTAGATGTTATTTTAAGAAAAGTATCAAGTATTACCTGAGCTCCAACAGCAGTAGCTTCTAACTGCACTGAAATTCCCATGTCGTAAGATAATTTGGAATCTGGATTAAATGCAAATTTTCTCCCATTTTTGGAGTTTTCTATGACATGTTTCAAAACTGAAGCATACATTATATGCTCTGAAAAACAGTCCTCCTCTGTAGTATCCCAGGGCTTTTCATGGCTCTGCATTGTCAATGAAGCATCTTCAAAACAGTGTCAGAATTCTCAATACAAGCTACACCACGACTTGAGCAGAACATGTAAGTGCCAACAGGTCTATAAGGGCTTCTCTGTGTGATCCTGTCCGACCACTTTTGAGAATCAAACACATAGCTTGGAGTATACTGCAGGACATTATTAAGAAGAATCCGACAAGCATCTTGAATAGAAGAATATGGGACTTTGCCATCCCAATAGGGAAAAATAGCAGTCAAAGGCGCAGAAATTGCCTTAATCGGTGCAAGGAGCATCCGAGGAACAATGTCATGCTTGGAAACCACATGACAAAAGGTGCCTCCCCAATTCTCACGGCCAACTACTTCAACGAGTCTTTCATCTCCGACCAGAGGGCAACCAAATATGATACAAAAGGAAGAGATTTGCCTTATCCTCTTTTCCAGGAACCACAGTGTAGCCAAGGTTGCAACTGCCACTCCCACGGAATGACCCACAAATATAATGGATTTGAGTTTTCTTTGTCTAGAGTCAGTAGAACCCTGTAACTGATCGATCTGGAATACATCAACACAATGTTACTTTTCCCTTTGAATTTTAATAATTTTATCTATAATAATAGAAGTAAACCCTCTTGTTGTGAAATCGAGTTTACTTTTGACACGTGCATTTAGATAAATCACTTTACCTTTGCTTGGAAATCTGTTTTCTCCATAATATCCAGGAACAACTTAAGAGCTCCCTGATGGACTTGGGTTAGTTTATCATCGTAACCCTTGAGGCAATCCGAGAATACCTGGTTGTTTGTTTCTATAGTCCCCTCTCCATCGATGAAACTTTCAATTCTGAGAAATGATGGGAGGCAACATATGTAATACCTCTATGCTCCTTCAGACTAAAACTCTCTGAATTATTTGCACGACCTGACTCTTCCCAAGCATTCAACGGTATTTCGCATGAAGCCAGAAAAGTTGCAGTCTCCTGACCAACAGTCAACCTGCAACAACAAATGAGTAAATTAGCACCGTAAGGGAAACCGAGTGTGAATCCTCAAAATTTGGAATTCTGTCCATACAATTTTGCACATTTTTATGAATCAAGAGATATAGGGATGCCTTCATTATCTAAGATGAAGATCAAAAAATGTGACAATGAAAAACACTATATAAGATTACATATACAACCTGGGCTTCTAAACAGGATAACTGAGGTGTCTATCACACTGAAACCACTTAGCTTGCCAATTACTGCAGATCAAGAACCAAATTATTGCATCTGCCATTACTGGATAGGAATAACTCACAATACTAATACCAAAGTTGTCCTCCCCTGCCTACACCTCAGGAAGATTAATACCCATACTATTCAAGGGGAAAGCCTCCTAAAGCTTAGTGAGGAAATGATGGACCTAGAGCCTACAATAGATGAATGGGTAATTTTACAATGAAAAAACACTATATAAGATTAAATATACAAACTGAGCTTCTAAACAGGATAACTGAGGTGTCTATCACGCTGAAATCACTTAGCTTTCCAAAAACTACATATCAACAACCAGATTATTGCATCTGCCATGACTGGACAAGATCAAACTCCCATTACTATACCACAGATGTCTTCCCCTGCCTACACCTCAGGAAGATTAATACCCGTACTGTTCAAGGGGGAAAGCCTCCTAAAGTTGGCTGGTAAATGATGGGCCTAGAACTTGCAATAGGTGGATGGGTAATTTAAAATGAAAAAACACTATATAAGATTACATATACAAATTGGGCTTCTAAACAGGATCACTGAGGTGTCTATCAAACTAAAACCACTTAGCCTGCCAAAAACTACAGATCAACAACCAGATTATTGCATCTACCACTACTAGACAATATCAAACTCCCATTACTAATACCACAAGTGTTCTCCCCTGCCTACACCTTAGGAAGATTAATACCCATACTGTTCAAGGGGGAAAGCCTCTTAATTATAAAATCAACCTAATAATTTGTAGACGATGTTTTTGATATAGGACAAGAGAAACACAGAGCTACAACTCTCTGTTTTTTAGGTACCTATGTTTGATTCTAGACTTGGGAAACACAGAGCACTGTCTGTTTATTAGGAACTTGTGTTTTTCATTGTCACTAGGGAAGCATGCACTGCCTACCTATGTGTGTGAGAGAGGTTTTAGCTTTTTCGAACATAGACTTTGTTTAGAGCATTTTTAATGTGGCATTGTTAAATCTATTTTGAGGTGTAATAACGGTATTTCACAGAGATGAGAAACTTTTTCAATTTACTCTCCAAGCCAGCGAAGCTTGGAGCTTTAATGAAAATTGATGCTTATAATATCATCATCCACCTTCTTGTTACCTCTTTGTTACGATGTATGATGTTTCATATTGGCCTGATGAATATAAAATGATGGTTTTATTAGGAAAATACAATTCATTGAGAAAAAGGTGATTATAGATGTCAGAACAAAATCTCAACATAGAAATATTCCAAGATTACTTATAACATCAAATGTATGAATAATAATAAGAAGAATAAGAAAAAGATAACTTGTAACATTACATGAACAATAACCATAAAATATTACACTAAATAATGTGATGGAATATAATAAGAAAAAGATGATGTTTTTGGTTTTTATTGAGAAGAATTTGTTGGTCTCTTACTTCTTACTTTTTGGTGACATGGAGTTAATTTCAACTACTACCACTATAACCTAATAACTACTATTATTATGATTTTTAAATCCTACTTGCAAGCACAAATAGAAACTTCTTACGTCACATAAATATCAATTACAATATGATTTGAACAGAGATTACACTATAAGGTTTACATAGCAATACACCAAAACAATGAAAAACAACATTAAAGTGAAAAAATTGATTAATGCTAATAAGCAATTTTTCTCCTTTTTCCATCCATGTTGATGTTTGTACCCAATTGAAAAAGAGAAATATTTGTTATTTTTCTCATATTTGTTATCCTGTGGGTAGAGAGTGAGCCTTTTCTTAAAAAACAAACTCCCAAATTAAGTGAAATGTATATGTGGGATTCTGAAGCAGGAAAGGAGATGGGACAACATGGATATGGACAAAATATTTGTGAACTAGACAAAGGATGAGACAAAAACTTTAACCATAGATGACACATGCATTTGTTTATGGTTGGATAGGGGACATCCTTACCTTTCAGCATCTCAAATGTGTAAAGTCGTGCATTTTTCGAAAGCCATAGACGCCGCATATAATGCTACTACTGTGCAGCACTCACCACCACCACAATACCTGGGTGGTGCATTCGCTTTATCCACGAAAATGACCGACTACTAACTAAAGACGACACTACACAGAAGATTCCATTGGCCTGTGTTCGAAACGCCTTAATAGTTATATCCACATTAAGTTAACAGTTATAATCCATCAAATAAATCATGTAAGGCTGATTAAATTTTTGCGGTTATTTAATTGGATGGAATGATTGTTATCTTTCCATGTGGATTTAAATCTTTACCAAAGACATGTTGAGATTTGGAGCATCTTTGTTTTATTATAAAGTTGACATAAATGTAGACCAGAGCCAATTTGTCTATTCATCAGAGTTTTATTTGATACAGTGATTAACAATATTTTGGATTTTCTTGATTGTGGTTATTTAATTTGGTGGAATGATTGTTATCATTGTTATCTTTTCCATCTAGGTTTAAGTCTCCACCAATGATAGGTTGAGTTTTGATATTTTGATGATTTTTGTTATAATATGTTCAAGTATAATTGTAGGCTGACCGGTGGTTGGGTGAAATGATTGTTATCTTTCTCATCTAGGTTCAAATCTTCAGCTTTGATATCTTGATGAATATTATTGTAATGGCTTACAGCCCCAGAGAAACACTCTTGAGTATAACTATGGGCTAGCTAGTGGTTCAGATCTATGTAAATACCATGTTGAGCTTTGATATATTAATAAATGTTGTTATAATAACTTAAGATGTAAGAAAAACATTGTGAACTACTTAATATCAGCAATCTCACTCTTTCCTTAAACAATAAAAGAGGTTCATTTTTTTTTAAGAGGTTAATATCAACAATCTCACTTTTTCCTTCAACTATAAAAGATGTTCAATTTGTTTCAAGAGGTTCATTTCTTTTTTGTTTGATAAAAAAGAAATGTTTCACATTGCTGTCATAACAATGTTTCAATGCCCTAATACTGTTTATGCTTGTCTAAGGCCTAAGACCCAGAGACATCTGGCAGGTGTGAAATTTTGCCCCCTTACTGACCACCAGCAGGTTATTCCAGTTGGGACGTAGTTTTCCTTGAATAAGAGCAATGCATTAACTGTTAATAGCCAAAGATAGTTGTCCTCACTGCTGGTTTGACAACTGAATTATGATAGGTTTTTCCACCTTGTTAAAAGAAAACACAATATTTCATAATTTTATTCGATGAAAGTTGATCGTAAATCATGAGCAAAGTAACGAAGTTCCAAGGTTGGTCGTAAATCATGAGCAAAGTAATGAAGTTCCAGGGGATTCGAAGATTGTTCACTGCATTAAAATGCGAGAGTTACATGGTCCAGCTAGCCAGCCAGCGTTACCAAAGGATAATGGAATATTTCATCAAATTGATCAAGAAAAAGCACGAAAAGGATATTAGTAAGGATAACAGAAATGAAATAAGACATTCAATGTGTTCCTTGTAATATAGATATAAACAAAACATCTAAAGAAAAGTAATTACACAATGATCCACTCCAAGAAAACAAGGTTTTCCACAAACCAATTAACTCTTCTAGAAAATTCAACAATTCAAATTTAATAATCCTATCAGCCTCTCTTTGTACCTTTTGGGACAATTGCTAGTAACTAATACGTTAATAAATTGGTTTCTATTATGTACCAAACTTTACCCTAATGACCTCACTAAACCCGTCCTACCCGCGGATATCCGCGTTTGATGCAGAGGAGGGCGGGGGTGTTGAGGATGGCGCAGCGGAGTTGCTGCAGAGGAGGGCGGAAGACCTGCAGAGAAGGGAGAAGGGTTTCGACGAGGGCCGAAGAGGACGAGGCGAATTTCTTCACTACATGAGGGCCGCGTAGGCCATTTTTCCTGCAGATCGGTTTGCCCTCGCCCTCTGCCTATTATGGTGGTAGTTATGAGGTTTTATATATATATGGGTCACTGTTATCTTAAATTTTACTTTATCTTTGATGTTCGTGAAAACCTGTAGGTGTATGGAGGATTGATTCTACTCTACGTAAGGAGAAAGCCCTACAAGATTTTTCGGGTATGCATTATTATTATCTCATGTGAGAGGTTCCTCTGGATATTTTGCTCATGTGCATAATTGATTTTTTAAACTACTATTATTTGAAATACCTGTTACTTCACTGTCTCATGTGAGAGATACCTCTGGATATCTTGCTCATAGACAGAATGGGTGTGTGAAACTATTGCTATATGTGCAATACCTGTTAATTTTTGTCTCATGAACTTTGGTTCATTACTGTGCATAGATCAGTGGTTGCATATTACATTTACTATTTGCTTAACGATTGTGTATGTTTCATTTGTTGTGTCAAAAGCAGCAAATCACCTCCCAAGTCCACCCTCTGAGACAGTGCCCCTTTTAGATCTACAAACCAACCTCAAGAAGCATTCCTGTTCTCAAATGTGGTCTTCTCCTGTGCTGAGACTTGAGAGTCTGTAGGAGTTTTCTTCCTTGTTCACGGGCCTTCTCTATATCTTTTGTTTCTATAATTTTGGTTCATTTCCTTTTGGTTGTCTTCTAATCTAACTGGGTCTTATTTTCGTCCTCTCAACTTTTTGGATCCCACAGCAGGCCATCTATAGATCTATTATGGCTCTGAATGTCCTTCCACTTGTTGTACCTTTCTTGTGCAGCCTGTCATTAGATGGCCTGCATCTTGGCAAAGTCTGCATTTGAAGATTGTACTTCCATAGTCATCTGGCTAGGTTCATTGAGATCCTTTCAAATCTAGGTCAACCCTATGAGGCATACCTTTGTTTATAGTTCTACGCATGTTCAAGTGAAATTGAAGATTTTACTCTCCTCGTTGGTCTATAATACCTGAGATAAACATTGGTAAAAAATTACTTGAATCTTGCAAGGGGTATCAACCAATAGTAAAGGGTACATGCGTGAGGCATTGAACCATTAAGCATAATTTCATTGTAAGTATCTCTCATATGTTCATAGTTGAATTAGGTGCTAACCAACCGAATCCAAAAAATTGAAATCCTCTTGAGCCACTTGTAACATCTATTTCCTGCAAATTTTATCTGTTTTATACTTCCATTGAGTGTACTTTCATTACAGAAACCCTTTTTGTCATTTCCACTGAGTGTACTTTCATTACAGAAACCCTTTTTGTCATTTCCACTGAGTGTGAATTGTTTAAAAACTCAGAATTGTTTAGATACTTTTTGGGTCATGAAATCGGTTTCAGCAATAATCTAAGCCAGACCAAACAGTTCCTTCTTTTATATGCATTATGTATATTAGATCCCCTACCTTAACACTCTAATCTATAGGTGTTGTCTCACTACTTGTTGACACAGACCATCCTGTGGTCAAATCATGTTAAAACATGGACAGTGAAGAAAGTCAAGATATGTATTTCGAGTTCAACAAAATGAGGGAGATTTCAAGCTCACACAAGCTTTTTGTCTCTGACCCTCAGGAGCATAGCCCCACTTTAATGACGACTAATATGACATTTTCTAAAAGGGCAGCAACATAATTGTATTCTGCATTTATTATTATATAGCTCAGGAATCTTGCTTTTCATTTATCCAGGCTATTAAAAGTCTTGATTGGCCCTAGATTGTATGCCTGTGGGTCAGAAAGCTGCATGAATTTGTAATATGTTTTCATTCTGAATAGTTTCCAGGTTTCCAAGAGTGCCTTTTTTGGAAAAGTTTTCCTAGCATCAGATGGATATTATACATGAATGCTCAGTAGAGTCCTCACCTTGTTAGAGAATGTCCACTCTGCCATGAATTATACATTAGCCACAAAGCAGATACAGAGTCTTATAATTTTGATTCAAAATTAATTCCCAATTGAATTGATTCAGTTATATATATATATATGCTTTCTTGATTATTTAAACTTTATTCCTGTTTGATTGGCAATTTATCTTTACTGCTGTTAGAGGATGTTGTCTATTCTGCTAAAACAAAACCACCAACCAGACATTGTTTTTTGCTCCTTGGTTGAATCGATTTTCGTATCCACTTTCCACTGTCAAGGATTTGGCAGAGGGATCTTATGCTTTCTTGATTATTTAAACTTTATTCCTATTTGATTGGTAATTTAACTTTATTGTTGTTAGAGGATGTTGTCTATTCTACTAAAACAAAATCACCAACCAGACATTGCTTTTTGCTCCTTGTTTAAATCAATTTTTGTATCCACTTTCCACTGTCAAGGATTTGGCAAAGGGATCTTGATGTTCTGTAGTCTTCTTCATTTCATTTTTTCACAAATTTGGATGTGGTTGGTTTTCTTCTCCTGGTTCTTGATCTCAATTATGGTCTTCTCCTGTGCTGAGACTCGAGAGTCTATAGGAGTTTTATTCCTTCTTCATGGGCCTTCTCTGTAGCTATTGTTTCTATAATCTTGGTTCGTTTCCTTTTGGTTGTCTTCTAAACTAACCGGGTCTTATTTTCATCCTCTCAACTTTTTGGATCCCACAGCAGGCCATCTATGGATGATCTATTATGGCTCTGAATGTCCTTCCACTTCTTGTACCTTTCTTGTGCAGGTAGTCATTAGACGGCCTGCATCTTGGCAGAGTCTGCATTTGAAAATTGTACTTCCATAGTCATCTGGCTGGGTTCATTGAGATCCTTTCAAATTTAGGTCAACCCTATGAGGCATACCTTTGTTGACAGTTCTACGCATGTTCAGGTGCAATTGAAGATTTAGAGATCTATTATGGCTCTGAATGTCCTTCCACTTGCTTTTTGCTCCTTATTTGAATCGATTTTTATATCCACTTTCCACTGTCGAGGATTTGGCAAAGGGATCTTATGCTTTCTTGATTATTTAAACTTTATTCCTATTTGATTGGCAATTTAACTTTACCACTGTTAGAGGATGTTGTCTATTCTGCTAAAACAAAACCACCAACCAGACATTGCTTTTTGCTCCTTGTTTGAATTGATTTTTGTATCCACTTTTCACTGTCGAGGATTTGGCAAAGGGATCTTGATGTTCTGTGGTCTTCTTCATTTCATTTTTTCACAAATTCAGCTGTGGTTGGTTTTCTTCTCCTGGTTCCTGATCTCAATTGTGGTCTTCTCCTGTGCTGAGACTCGAGAGTCCGTAGGAGTTTTCTTTCTTCCTCATGGGCCTTCTCTGTAGCTGTTGTTTCTATAATTTTGGTTACTTTCCTTTTGGTTGTCTTCTAAACTAACCGGGTCTTATTTTCATCATCTCGACTTTTTGGATCCCACAGCAGGCCATATATGGAAGATCTATTATGGCTCTGAATGTCCTTCCACTTCTTGTACCTTTCTTGTGTAGGCAGTCATTAGACGGCCTGCATCTTGGCAAAGTCTGCATTTGAAGATTGTACTTCCATAGTCATCTGGTTGGGTTCATTGAGATCCTTTCAAATTTAGGTCAACCCTATGAGGCATTCCTTTGTTGACAGTTCTACGCATGTTCAGGTGCAATTGAAGATTTTACTCTCCTCGTTGGTCTTATGAAATTTTATAAATTGACTTAAGAAATATCTGAACTCTTCCATAAGAACTACTCTTTTACATTACCCCATAAATAAAGGAGAAACAGAACGTCAAGGTCTCACATTCATAGCAATTTCAAGAGTACCTTCTCTACAAGATCTCCGGATTAGCCCCGCTTTCAGTTTCGATCATTACAGTAAAATGAAGGACAACAAAAACATTGCTCGCAGAAAACGCGCAAAAGAAATTCTTCATTCAATGCCGCCTCCAGATAATCTGCTCCAACCCATATTTTAACATCACCAAAGGGTTTCCTCCATTTATTTACCTCATTCTATTTCATAACATACTTTTCATATATTTCAACAACAACCAAATTTAATCAACATTAATAATTAAGCAAATATTAGAATGTCTTTATATTATCTATACATCTCATTCTAACATTTTCTTTGTTTTACAACAGGACATATGGACTCAGAAATAGCATACCTAAGCAACTACAAGTAGAATGGCAAGCAAAAAATATGCGTCTCCAACTCCGCATAAATCTCCAATGGTGTTCAGTATGCCATTATTCACCATGCATCTTCCACTAAGCAAATATTAGAATGTCTTTATATTATCTATACATCGCATTCTAACATTTTCTTTGTTTTGCAACAAGACATATAGACTCAGAAATAGCATACCTAAGCAACTACAAGCAAAATGGCAAGCAAAAAATATGCGTCTCCAACTATGCATAAATCTCCAATGGTATTCAGTATGCCAATATTCACCATGCATCTTCCACTAACAATATATAAATCCCCATGGAAAAGGTAACTTCATTTGCATTCATTCCAAATTCATTTTAACACAACTCACCAGCAAAGTATTACTAATAAATTTCCACAACTGATTTACATATTACTAATTCTAACAAAATAAATATTTTGCAGGTCCATTACTGCTTCTTCAAGTCTTCGATGCCTCCGACATTTTTTAATACAACTTCAAATATGGAATGATGAGCACAATGCTCTTTAGAATATTATATTGCTTCTCGAACCTCTTTTGTTACAATTCACTATTTGTATTTTCCATTTGAAACTTAAAAAATGAAGTTTCAAGATCAAATACCATTTTGATAGTTTATGTCTTCACAACCAATTCATTGTCAATGGGTTTTAACATATTTTGTTAACAAAATCAATTGATTTTAATAAATATAATACATGTTTTCAATATATCTTCATATTAATTTAATTTCCCATTTGAATAATGATTTCTTAAATAACCTTATCCAAATCAATATGGATACTCGGTTGTTGTTCATGTGAATTCATTCGTTTACCTTCACATTCAACTACGCAATTTTTACCATATACAAACAAAGGTCTCTAAACAAGTTCAATAGATATTTATGCCTACTTGCATTCCATTTCATAGCCACTTTAACCCCCAAAAACGGTTTTCAACATGGCTTCCTTAAATTAAAACTCAGAATCATCGACCCTTGCTTTCAAAAAAACCCACAAAAGCCCATTCACATTTCAATATTCTTCCACACACTATGCCTTACGGCGTTTCCTTTCCAACATTAGGTGCAAATGCTAGTTGTATATTTTCGATATTATTAATTCAGATTTTCTTTTGGTTGCAGGTGCGAAAATCCTGGCTAACAGATAAAAAGGAATGTAATTGCGGGATCAAGATTCTTATGGAAGGCCGATACTAGGGTCGATTCTTTTTGGAGTGATTTCTTCAAAGATTCCAGCAGTTCATAACCACCACATGAATCTTTGGTGTTGGAAGACAAGGTTGGGATGAACAAAAGTACAACCATACAATAGCGAAGATGTTGGAACTGATCTTGACGCGAGACATTGTCTCTCCATCGCAATCTCCAGTTGCGCTAGTTGATTGAACAATCGCCGATGTAGGTGAAGTGATCTGGCTACAAACCATTTAAAAACAAATTTGCGCAGTCATGTCCCAACAGTGAAGAAATATCCTCAACTTGTAGCTGGGCGCGTAGCGAAAATCTACCTGGCATTAACTCGAGAGAAGAAATCCGATAATTCGAGAAAAAAATCCAGATCAAAAAATGGATCAAACGCTTAGTTTCTACAATGAATTTTGTTTCAAATAAGATATATTACATCTTATCTGAAGAATTATCGCATCTATTTCTAAATAATTATCTACGAAGACCTAAGATTTGAACAATCGTTGCCCTAGTTGATTGAACAATCGCCAATGTAGGTGAAGTGATCTGGCTACAAACCATTTAAAAAAAAATATGCGCAGTCACGTCCCAACAGTGAAGAAATATCCTCAACTTGTAGCTGGGCACGTAGCGAAAATCAATGTCATACCTGGCATCAACTCGAGAGAAGAAATCCGATAATTCGAGAACAAAATCTAGATCAAAAAATGGATCAAACGCTTAGTTTCTACAATGAATTTTGTTGCAAATAAGATATATTACATCTTATCTGAAGAATTATCGCATCTATTTCTAAAGAATTATCTAAGAAGACCTAAGATTTGAACAATCGTTGCGCTAGTTCAGTTTCTAAAACCTCTGTCATTTTATAGGGAGAATATGATCAAGAACGGAGTTTTCTGGGGTTTCTTCCATTCAGTTTGAAGTTTTCAACAGACATTTGCAACAAGTTTCATCCATGGTTTTCTGTTTCTGGACCCAGGGTGATAGCGAATCTAACACAGCAGAATTTATAACACGAATAAGACACACAGCGATCAACCATGAAAAAACACAGATTTTAACGTGGTTCACCCAACCAATCTGGGCTACATCCACCAAACAGAGGCATCGGCAATCTTATTATTCAACAGGAGATTACAATAACATAATTCATCACAAACTCTCAGCTTAAACATCCTCTACGAACTTACATTTTATAGCTGGGAGTAGAAAACTGAATCATAAATTCTCTCACAACAAATATAGGAAGCAATTACTCCTCCTCAGGAATAACTGGAGCTAATTTAGCAACAAATCCTATTGTTGTTTTCCAAAATTAATTAACAAAAAAATCTCAACAATCTCCACCTTAACAACAATTAGCCTGATACCCTGTTCCTTTATTATTTTATCTTTTCTACAAGCCAAGAGAAGCCAGACACTAACGTAGCTTCTCTAACAAAACTGGTTTCGTGAACATGTCTGCACAGTGTTCCTTTGTATGCACTTTTTCAAGAGAGACTCCCCTTTCAGTGATAACCTATCTTACAAAATGGTACTTGATAGGTATATGCCTTGATTTACTATGAGGCCGGATTCTTAGCCAAATGAATTGCACTTTGACTATCACAAAATAACTTGATGTTGTCCTGTAACCTACCAAACTCACCAAACAAACCTTTCAACCAAATTGCTTCTTTGCAAGCATGTGAAGCAGCTATGTATTCTGCTTCAGTAGTGGATAAAGCAACAATGTTTTGTAGCTTTGACATCCAGCTAATAGCTCCACCTGCAAGAGTAAAGACATACCCTGAAGTTGACCTTCTCTTATCCAAATCACCTACAAAATCGGAATCAACATATCCGCAAACAAATTCACTACTCCTGTTATAAGTGATACAATAATCACTTGTGCCTCTCAGATACCAAAGCACCCATTTCACTGCTGACCAGTGTTATTTTCCTGGATTTTCCATATACCTGCTAACAACCCCAACTACATGTGAAATATCTGGTCGAGTACAAACCATCGCATACATCCAACAACCTACTACATTGGCATATGGAATTCGAAACATATATTCTTTTTCTTCATTTGTATTAGGACATAAAATAGAAGAAATCTTAAAATGGGAAGCTAAAGGGACTGAAATAGGCTTCACATTGTTCACATCAAACATCAATAATATTTTCTTAATATACTTCTGTTGTGATAGCCACAGCTTACCATTGCTCCTGTGTCTGAAAATCTCCATGCCCAAAATCTGTCTTACTACTCCTAGATCTTTCATATCAAATGTCCTAGCCATCTGAGCCTTTAACCTGTTGATCTCTATTATGCTTTTGCTTGCTAAAAGCATATCGTCAACATACAACACTAAGATAATGAAACTACCAAGTACTTAATTTCTTAAAGTCACCAATGATCAAGATTCACTTCTTATATAATTGGAACTCATCACTGAAAGAACAAATTCTTGTACCATTATCAGGCGACTGCTTCAGACCATACAATGAATTCTTGAGCCTACAAACAAATTTTTGTGCAATTTTGAAAAAACCCTTCCAGTTGTTCCATGTAAATCCCTCATCTAAATCTCCATGTAAAAATGCAGTTTTAACATCTAGTTGTTGTAATTCTAAATCAAGTAAAGCAACTAATGCTAATACAATTCGAATTGAAACAATGTTTACCACTGGTGAAAATATCTCATGAAAATCAATGCCTGCTTTCTGAGAAAAACCTTTTGCGACCAGCCTTGCTTTGTACCTGTCCTCTGTATCATCAACACCCTTTTTCAATTTGTAAACCCATTTAAATCCCACATTTTTTATGTCTTTAGGAAGTTCTACCAGATCCCATGTGCCATTCTTGACTAATGCCATCATCTCGTCCTTCATATCTTCTTTCCACTTTTCACTCTTAGAACCTTCTACAGCTTCCTGATAGCATAAAGGTTCATCATCATTAGCGGTTAAAGCAACTAAAGTAACATAATCATCATACCTTTTAGGAGGATGTTTGATTCTTGTGGACCTCCTTAAAGATGTTTATGGTACTTCCACAATTTGTTGATTATTATCTGTAGGAACTTCATCATGATCTGCATCTGAAACATGTTCATGATCTGTATCGGAAACTTGTTCATGACCTGCATCTGAAACTTGTTCATCTTGACTATCATCAGTATTTGAACTGGTTTCAAACTGAATGTGTTGTAGCTTAGATACATTATCCTGTTTCAATTTATCATCTACATCTGGATTTTCAAGTGAAGATTCATTAAATTTAACATCTCTGTTAATGATGATCTTGTGAGTAGTAGGATCCCACAATCGGTATCCCTTAGTCCCATCACCATATCCAACAAAGATCTTTTTGATTTAGGATCTAATTTAGAACGTTGATGTTTCAGAACTAGAGGATATGCATCACAACCAAAAACTTTAAGTTTAGAATAATCACAAGGATGACCTTTCCATACATCTTGAGGAGTTTTGCATCCTATTGCAGTTGATGGTGATCGATTTATCAAATAGCAAGTTGTAGAAACTGCTTTTGTCCATAATTCCTTCTGCAAATTGGCGTTACTAAGCATACTTCTTGCTCTCTCTAAAAGAGTCTTGTTCATGCGTTCAGCAACTCCATTTTGATGAGGAGTATATACAGTGGTTTTATGTCTTTCGATCCCAGCGTCCTTGCAATAATTATCAAATTCCTTTGAAGTAAACTCACCACCATTGTCAGTTCTTAAACATTTAATGGTTCTTCCAGTGATATTTTCAACCAATGTTCTAAACTGTTTGAAAACTGTAAATACATCAGAATTCTTCTTTAACATGTAGACCCACACTTTTCTAGAGAAATCATCAATAAAAGATACAAAATATGACAATCCTCCATATGAGGTTGTAGGAGATGGACCCCAAACATCAGAATGGATATAATCAAGGATTCCCTTACTAGTATGTTTTCCAGTTTTAAACTTCTACTTGCTTTGTTTCCCAAATAGACAATGTTGGCAAAAATCTAACTTAACAGACTTTAAATTAGGAAGTAACTTACGATCAGATAAAATCTTTAAACCTCTTTTGCTCATATGGCCCAACCTTTGATGCCATAAACGAATAGAATTACTGTCGTTTTAAGATACTGTAGAAACATGATCTGACTCTGTTCTTCCTTCTAACTGAAAAAGATTTCCAACTTTCTTTGCTTTCATTACTAGCAAAATTCCTTTATAAACTTTCATTACTCCACCTTGAATAAAAGTTTTATATCCATTAGTGTCTAGTACTCCTAGTGAAATGAGGTTTTTTCTTAGTTCAGGTACATGTCTTACATCAGTTAGAATTTTATTTGTCCCATCAAACATTTTATGCTGGATGGTTCCAATTCCCACAATGTTACATGTGACATCATTTCCCATGTAAAATACTCCATCATTGATTGATTTATAAGTTTTAAACCATTCTCTATGAATGCACATGTGATTTGATGCACCAGAATCTAATAGTCAATGTTGATCATAATTAGACAAACTAACTGATAACACTT
The DNA here is from genome assembly GCA_000404065.3 of Pinus taeda. Classification (NCBI taxonomy): domain Eukaryota; kingdom Viridiplantae; phylum Streptophyta; class Pinopsida; order Pinales; family Pinaceae; genus Pinus; species Pinus taeda. The sequence continues at coordinate 67,138 of APFE030941292.1, forward strand.
CATCACTCATACTTGAAATGGATGTCGAACCTGTATTTTTCGTATTTGCTTCTTTCTTCTCTATCGAAGAGTCTTCTTTGAATGTTTGTTGTCTCTTCCAACAGTCCTTCTTCAAATGTCCCGATTTGCCACAAAACCAGCATTTTACGTTACTCTTCTTCCCTTTCGATTTTGAACGCGAGTTGTTGTGCTTACTGAAGCGTCTTTCTTTAGAACGACCTCTAACCATCATTGCTTCTGATGTAGAAGTTTCTGAATTTGACCTCTTCCTTGTTTCTTAGGACAACAAAGCTCTAACAACATCATCAAATTCAAGGGTTTCAGATGAACTAAGACTTATAGAAGTAACAAAATGATCCCATGACTCGGGAAACGAGCATAATAAAGTTATAGCTTTATCTTTTGATTTAAATTTTACTTCTATACTTTCTAATTGCACCAGGAGAGTATTAAAGGTATTCAAATGATCAGTAATAGATGTACCTTCCTTCATGCGCAAAATGTATAACTGTCGCTTTAGAAGAATCCTATTGGTTAAGGATTTTGTCATGTACAGATTTTCAAGCTTTGTCCACAAACCAGAAGCAGTTTTCTCTGACACGATGTTAAACAAAACATCATCCGCCAAACATAGTCGAATGTCGCTCAGTGCTCTTCATCCAAGTCACTCCATTCATCATCTGTCATGGTGTAAGGTTGTTTGGCTTTTCCCAACAATGCCTTCACCACGCCTTGTTGCACGAGTAGATCATACATCTTCACTTTCCAGATCTCGAAGTTGTTTTTGCCATTGAACTTCTCGATCTCAAATCAAGCACTTTGATTTTTTGCCATGTTGTGTCACACAAACTCTCCAATTGAAACTTTTAGTAAATGAAGTTTTTATTTTAAAAAAAACTGCCCTACCTCAATAAAATGTCTTTTCCTTACAATATAATTCCTCTGCCTTATCATGTCATGGGATATTACAATTTAAAAAAACAAAAAATATGATGACGTAAGTATGGACGACATTCAATAAACAATTCGATGGATACACATACTCATACAGCGAAGAGTTGAAACTTGTATTGATTATCACAGCAAGAATCGATGATTTTATATTTATATTGATTTCTCTCCCCAACGTACAATTAACCACAGTCCTTCACAAATCTTGAATACACATTACCTTTGTTGCGTCTAACAATTATGCCATTGTTTAATCTTGGTCAATGTGATGTCTAAATGCCTTTCAACGCTGCTCATCTCATCACCATGGTCTTTATAAGCCAACATAGCTGCAGTTCCCCAACGTATGAACCAAGTTCATACATCACTCTTCTCTTGAAGATGTTTTCAAGTGACTACAAGCCCATACACCAATACTACGATTTGTAACCTCAGAGAAAAAAAAAAACGTTGTCATAATTATATCCTTGCGCCGGCTACACCAACACGCAGGATCACTTTTTATGAGCTAGGTTGCCTTGGCAGCGCTAGATATACATGCGTCTGGCTCGCAGTCCACCGGTCCGCGGTCTAACAGTCCACGGCCACTAGTATTTGCGCAGTAGACTTGGCCTCTCAGGCTCTGATACCAATTGTCAAAGTTAACACAGCAGAATTTAAAACACAAATAAGACACACAGCAATCAACCATGAAAAAACACAGACTTTAACGTGGTTCACCCAACCAATATGGGCTACATCCACCAAACAGAGGCATCGGCAATCTTATTATTCAACAGGAGATTACAATAACATAATTCCTCACAAACTCTCAGCTTAAACATCCTCTACGGGCTTACATTTTATAGCTGGGAGTAGAAAACTGAATCATAAATTCTCTCACAACAAATATAGGAAGCAATAACTCCTCCTCAGGAATAACTGGAGCTAACTTAGCAACAAATCCTATTGTTGTCACATTCATGAGATTTTTTCCAAAATTAATTAACAGAAAAATCTCAACAGAAGAGAGTGAAATTGAAGAGGAGGAGAATGTTGGCGGAGGTGAACTAGTGCCGTGGCTATTGAATCGAATAAATATCTGCAAAAAAATAAATGAAAGCGACAGTTAGGATTATGATGATCAGCGTAGGGTTGTCAAACCTGCAAAGGACAAGAGGTTTGAAGAGATGTCCCTTACAGTCGATCAAATGAAGAATGCCATGAAGGTTATTGATTGGGTCAGCTTATAGGAGAGTTTCGATAAACTGAACAAGCAGCTTGAGAAAGTGATTCATGTCATAGAATCGGACCAGGTTCCACACCTGTATATCAAGGCTCTTGTGATGCTGGAGGACTTTTCGGCACAAGAAATGGCAAACAAAGAGGCTAATTTCGTTTAACTTCTGTAGTTTTAGTTTAGTTCTTAAGTTAGTTTTATGAATTCATTTTATCCTTCTAGTTTTAATATTGTATTTTGAATTTTAGTTTACTTTAATTCAATATAATTTTAAAATTATTTTGGTATCAATCATATTTTATTTTTAATTTAGTTTAAATTTACTTTTAATAAAAGTTCAAAATAATTAAAAACAATGTTATCATTCTAAAATTTCCTTAGGGTTGTCATAAAAGAAATAATAGAGGTAACCACAAACCTACTTTTGAGATCAAGATCTAGCCTTCCTAATGCTCAATCAAGGCTCTTTTTTAATGATTTAACTTTGTTGAGTTAATTGATTTTATACTAGTTATTTAAGCTTGGTTGGTTTTTGATTTGATTTGGTGGTGGAATCACTCATTTAGATGGATAGATAAGTGTCTTTTTACCGTTGGGCCGTTGAACCATTAATGAAAAAGGTATTATAGACCATGTGTGAATTCTCTTATGTTACTTAGTGCAACAAATCGAAAAGATTTTGAATAACATAAACACATAAACTATTTGAAAACACATTTAAACACATCAAAACAGCGAAATTTAGTAAAGGAGTTCACCAGAATTTCTGGCTACGCCTCCTGGTCCTTTCGCTTCAAGTGCTGACCTCTTTATTTTGTCTTCAATATGTTGTTACAGGTATGAGCTTGAAATAGAGTCTCAAATAAGAAAATGGACATCACCACTGTGTGCAGCTCCAAATTTCGAATCAAACGAGTATAAACTCAACCATATTTGGCCACAAAGACCTCTAGACCCCTTGGAAAGTCAAAAACCACCTCTGCATGTAGGAAAACCACTCTCTGCAATAAAAACCACCTTGGAAAATGCACCAGTGGTGTGGCAAGTTCAGCACCTGTAATGGTTTATTAAAAAAATAGTTCAGCTCTCTCTCTCAAGCCCGAAAATTGACACATTGGTTAACAAATTGGTGTGAAGTTGTTTGTATATATGTATTTTGGAAGGTCGGCAATTCAAAACCTCCACCTGACCCTTCTGCCATATTTCGTTAATTATGTTGTTATATATGGTATATATATCCC
>APFE030941295.1:0-13034 GCA_000404065.3 Pinus taeda
ATCTTGTTTACGTTGTTTCTTTCACATATGAATGCATGTTTAGGAATTCTTAATTGCTCCTAGATCCCATTCATCCATTTCTCCTCTTTTTCAGCATGATGAAATGATTCTCCTTTGCCTTTCATCCCTGATTTTCATTCCGTACTTTCAGCAGATTTATAATTGTATCCTGTGTGGCTATCCCGCTCCGTATCCCCTTATGACAAAGAAAATGCAAGAAAGCCTCAATCTGTGACTCCATGCCCAATGGTTCGAAGCTTATCACACCTTACCTTGCCTCTTTGTTTGAGAATCATACCTTCCATCCAATCACAAACAAAACTCCCTTGAAGCCAGAAAGCTAGCCTAAAATCATCAACAAAAGTTGAATCATATAGAGAGAGCCCTCTCTGATTGCAGGTGGGCTAGAACCTACAATCCAAAGATTGGTTTGTGGTTACCTTGGCCGTATCCCTATAAGGAGCCTAGGGACAACCTGAGTGATAACATCTTGAAGGGTCACGTTTTGCACAAAAAACATCAGGACTTATGTTGGCATCCATTGCCAATCTTCTTGGGAGCTCATTTCCTTGGAGCTTTTCCTTTTGCGCAGATAACCTCTAACCCTATGACTTCCTTAGTCCAAACTTCCAGTAGCACTCAGGCTAATGTAGACTTCACTGAAATCTTGAGCAATCCTAAAGTCCACCTCTGTTGAGACTCTACCTAAAGTGAACTTATTCCTCATTTGCATAAAGTGAAATGCTATCTCTCTGTCTATTCTGATAGTGTTGTCTAGCTATGAAGGCCCGAGATGAGCATTTATCTCACACACTATCATCCAAAACCTGCTCCCACTAGCAACAACTATCAGTAAGATTGCTTCTAACCCCCTCATTGACTAGCTAGCCCACCACTTTGTTGGCTTCCCCGCGAACATGCACAAACCTTAGAGTTCTTAGAATTCTTAGGTGTCATTGGATTCTTTGGTAGACCTGCAGAAGCTTCCAGTGACCTGAAATTTTCTCTGGCGCTACTCCTGCGCTTAGCCTCTTGACCAAATTAATGACTAACTCTGAGTCAGCCTCTATGATAACATTATGTATGTTGTGCTTACACAATATTTCCAAGCATAGCTCCATCGCCATGAGCTCAACCATGTTGTTGGTTGCCTTCCCCAGATAACTGTGGAAAATTATCTATATGTTTCCCGCCTCATCTCTCATGACCCCTCCATACCATGCATCTCCAAGATTTCCTTTTGAGCCTCCATCTATGTTAAATTTTAAAAAACCTTGAGAAGGGGGTTGCGAGAAAGCCTTTCCTTTTGCGTTATGCTTGGTGATCTGTAAAGGATTCTGAGGGAGATGTACCTGAAGCTCCAATTTTTCCAGGATGCTAGCCTCTCAGCTTCCTCTGGGATTCTCTGAGGAGATTCTCCCCAAGATGTGGACAGTCTCCTTGAGTTGCTTGAGGATTAGCTTTATGGTGCTGCTCACTAGGCCCAACTTATCTTTGAAAATCCTGTTGTTGCACTCCTTCCATACACTCTAGATCAAAAACCCTGGGATCAAAGCCCAGGTTGATTTTATTGTTTCATTATCTGAAAAAAATTTCCTCCAATTTTTCAACGTAGAAATGATGTCTTTTTCATGCCTGTCTGTCTGCTCGAAGACATCTCCAACCCAGTTCCATAGTGCGGCAGTGAAGGAGAAACTATTGAGGAGATGATTAGTGGTTTCTTTCTGTTGTCCACACAGGTGACATCTTGAGGGGCCAAAAATGCCTCTCTTTCTTAGATTATCCCATGTCAAAATTTTGCCTTGCTGAACCAACCATTTAAATAGTTTGACCTTCATCCAGTCAGGGTTATCCCAGAGTTCTTTCCATATCTTGTCAGTGCTTTGAGATTTAAGACCTGTAGCGATTCTTTTGGCCTCTGTAAGGGTGAAGAGACCTGCCTTATTCCTCCCCCATCATAATTGATCATCCGAGGTTGAGGTTAAGATTTTCCTCTTTTCCAGAATACCTTGGAGGACCTTAGCTTGCGTATTGAGCATGACCATCTCATTGTAGACTGGAAGCATCCATATTCTCCATTTTTCATTTCTCCTTGGCTGATCCCAATAGTCACTTACCCTTGTTAAGCCTTTATTGACGGTATCTATTTGTATACTTGCTAATTCCTCTCTACTAAGATTGCCCTCCTATTGCCAATTGTCCTCCCAGAACCAGGCCAAATTTCCATTTCTGATCTCCCAGAAACTGTGTTCTTGAACCAAGTGCCTATTTGCCTAGGCTCTGTTGCAAACTTTTAAACCTTTTACTTGCCCTGTCATTCTTATGAGGTTCATATCCAGCCAATTCATTGCATACTTTTGTTTCCAAAGTTTAACCCAGGGGGCTCATATTTCCTTTAGCCATCTCCACCAAACTTTAGCTCCCAGAACTCTATTCAAAATTCTAGGGTCATGGAGACCCAGGCCACCATGGGATTTAGGCATGAAAACCTTTTCCCAAGTCACCAGAGCCCATTTCATCTTTTCTTCACCCTTCCCCCAGAGAAAGTCTCTTTGATTGTTTCTTATATCAATACTGACTCCAGTTGGTGCCGAAATGGCTAATAGCATATAGATAAGGATGGTTTGGAGGGTAGCCTTAGTGAGAGTTAGTCTCCCAGATAGATTTAGGGCTATGTTTGTCCATTTACCTACTTTTTCTTTCGATTTATTTAGAACAGGCTCCCAAATGTCCTTATGTAACCGTTTGTCAGTGAGGGGAACTCCTAGATACTTCGAGGGAAATGAATCTCTTTGATAGCCCAAAATTCTGGAAAGATTTCTTTGAATCGAAATGTTAGTATTGAAAAATAAGATCTTTGATTTAGTTAGACTTATCTCAGTGCCCGCTTCCATTGCAAATTCATACAGAACTTGCTTAAAAGCTTTGGCTTCCTTGATTGTGGGAGTGCCTTGAGGCATAGTATTATCCACAAATTGACGGTGTGTCACCATGTCTCCCCCTTGAGTGAGTTTTGGACCTTGAATTTTGTCTTCCCCCTTAGTAGCTCTTATTGCTATACCCAACCCTTCCATCATGAGAATGAAAAGGAATGGGTAAAGAGGATCACCTTGCCTGATACCTCTTGTAGGCTTGAAGGTCTTGGAGGGAGATCCATTGAGAAGAATAAAATAGCTAGCAGTAGTAACTAGATGATGACAGGCTGCTCCGCTAGCCTGCAAACCAGGATCTTTCTCTCTCACTCATGTACATAAAAGCATGCATTAAGACTGTTCAACAAACACCGTTCCCTGATTCAGATTAATAAGGCTCTTACGCTGCCTTTTACATGGATGACAAACAGAGGAATTCTCACAGAAAATCAAACAAACGTTCGCCCAGATTTTCATTGAATGAATACGGGTTGAATTTATATATACGCACCATTATATATATACAATTCAATTAACATTCAACCCCACGCACCACATTGCTAACACAGAGATATATACGCAATTTAATTTCAAGCGTTGCCACCGAATTGAGTTTTAACCTGCGCCTTTAATAGAATCATCCAACACATACACTTTTGCTCATGTCATGGATCACCGTTCTACAAGCAGCGTTCAACATAATTCCCATGCGAATAATAATAAAAATATCATCGATGAAAACACACAGCCGCATCCGCATTTCCACTTTCGGTTACAACTCAAATTTCAATCCAAAAAGAAAACAAAGAAAATAATCGACGCCACACTTTGTCAGGGTAATTAACATACAGCTATATATATATTAGATATCAGTTGCGCCATGTAAGGCTGCGGAAATCTCAAATCTTTTTACAGTTAGTTAAAAATATATGCATTAATAACACCATTCGATTACATGAGAGGGTTCATAAAAAACCACTCGTATTGCCTCTCATCTCTCCTCTCTCTCTCGATGAGATGAGAGCTCAGCTGCAGTTTTATTTATAATAATAATGGATATGTACAATAGATGTTCTGAGACCTTATCTTCTAGAAAAAAAAAACAGGATTTTTCCTCTTTTACATAATGATATAAAGCTGGAAGCTTTTCCCCATCCTTATCCTAATTTTAACTGGAAACATAGAAATTCTTGTCCCGATTCTATCCTTTTATTTAGGGAAAAGAATATTTACATAATTTTTTTACTTTCCTATTTTTGACTGAGAAAAAACATATTTTAACTGGAAAAAAAAACATAGAAAGTGCAGGCTTTTCTCTAAGTTCCTGCTGCTGCATCAGACTCCCAAAGTTGAAAATGATCATGATCTCCTGATCATGTGGTTTGTGGTCGTGATCTTCCTGGATCCCATACTCTATTTTGCAGCCTTCCAAATGCTTTATTCCTTTGCTGCCGCTGCATTTTTTTTGTCCTTTCCTCCATCTTCTTCTTTCTGTCAATCAGGTTCAAGTTCTGATTGATCTTGCTTGCTACTATTTCTATTTTCCTCCAATTTGATTGTTGCATCATCAGCTGCCATATTTCTTCAATTTCTATGTCCAGCTTGCTGTTGCTGTTCCCAATTTCTGTTAATTCAATTGCCGCCATAGATGTTGCTACCTCCCAAACTTCCTATCCCTTTGCAACATCCTTTGGCTCATCACCTGTAAACACAATCAAAATGTTAGCATTAAAATCACAAGACCCACTGGTCTCATTTGTTGCTTCAGTCACTAATTTCTTTTTCTGCAGCTCCAAGTCTTTTTCAGGATCCAAAAAATTTTCACTCGCCTTCTCCTCAGCTTTCTCTGGCAATATTTCAGCATGTTGATTTGTATTTACCATGAGACTGTCAGCTGGTCTCACCTTCTTACCGTCCTCTGCTTCCATGGCAATTTTCTGTACTTGTTCATTGTATTGAAATTTTCCAACTGCTACATTTTCATTGTCATATCTTGGATTCTCCAACCAGTATTCCAGTAGTGCAATTTCTTTGTAGCATTGTTGAAGCATCACATCATCATTTACAGTGCCATTTATCTTGTCATCCTCTTTCTTATGTTCTCTACTGTGGCTTTTTCCTGAACCTCTGCTATGACTATTAGTAGTCATCTTCTTCTCGTCTTTCTTCACGAGCTCCTTTACAACAAGCCTCTGCAACAGCTAGTCCTCCTAGCTGCAATCTAACCTCACTAAGCTCTCCTCACTTAGTCTTTTGGTAAGCACGGGTCCTCCTTCTCGAACCTCTTCTTGAGCAACACCTTTTCTCCTTCTAGGCTTCTGCAATCTCCCACTCTCTCCTAAGAACACTTCAGTTGTTCTCTCTATCTAATTCCTTATTGGATTCTTCAGGTTCACTGCCACTCCTCTGCAACCATAAACTTCAATTGATAAATTTCAAATAAAAAAATCATCTCACCTTTAATATCTTTCAGGATCTTGTCTTCTCTGCAATCCTCTCCACTGCAATTGTGTATGCTGCATATCAGATAAAAATATTCTGACCTTCCTTTCAATCAAAAATACACTTCAATTCTTCAACAAAACAAAGCAATCACTCTTCAATGAAAACAGAGCCAGGCTCTGATACCACTTGATGACAGGCTGCTCTGCTAGCCTGCAAACCAGGATCTTTCTCTCTCACTCATGTACATAAAAGCATGCATTAAGACTATTCAACAAATACTGTTCCCTGATTCGGATTAATAAGGTTCTTACGCTGCCTTTTACATGGATGAAAAACAGAGGAATTCTCACAGAAAATCAAACAAATGTTCGCCCGGATTTTCACTGAATGAATATGGGTTGAATTTATATATACGCACCATTATATATATGCAATTCAATTAACATTCAACCCCACGCACCACATTGCTAACACAGAGATATATACGCAATTTAATTTCAAGAGTTGCCACCGAATTGAGTTTTAACCCGCGCCTTTAATAGAATCATCCAACACATACACTTTTGCTCACGTCATGGATCACCGTTCTACAAGCAGCGTTCAACATAATTCCCATGCGAATAATAAAAAAAATATCATCGATGAAAACACACAGCCGCATCCGCATTTCCACTTTCGATTACAACTCAAATTTCAATCCAAAAAGAAAACAAAGAAAATAATCCATGCCACACTTTGTCAGGGTAATTAACATACAGCTATATATATATTACATATCAGTTGCGCCATGTAAGGCTGCGGAAATCTCAAATCTTTTTACAGTTAGTTAAAAATATATGCATTAATAACACCATTCAATTACATGAGAGGGTTCATAAACAAACCACTCGTATTGCCTCTCATCTCTCCTCTCTCTCTGGATGAGATGAGAGCTCAGCTGCAGCTTTATTTATAATAATAATGGATATGTACAATAGATGTTCTGAGACCTTGTCTTCTAGAAAAAAAAACAGGGCTTTTCCTCTTTTACATAATGATATAAAGCTGGAAGCTTTTCCCCATCCTTATCCTAATTTTAACTGGAAACATAGAAATTCTTATCCCGATTCTATCCTTTTATTTAGGGAAAAGAATATTTACATAATTTTTTACTTTCCTATTTTTAACTGAGAAAAAACATATTTTAACTGGAAAAAAAACATAGAAAGTGCAGGCTTTTCTCTGAGTGCCTGCTCCTACATCACTAGAGCCATGACCCATCTAATCCAGTTCTAGTCAAAGCCATAAGCTTTTAGCATTGCTCTTATGTAAGTCCAGCCAAGTTTGTCATAGGCTTTCACTATGTCCAGCTGAATTATCATTCCTGCCTACTTGTCAGTAATGAGTGAATGAACCACTTCATGAGCTTGAATGATGTTATCAAGAATCTGTATTCCTTCCACATAACCCATTTTCTCCTCTAACACCAGGGTATGGTTTGAGTTGGTTGGAAATTACCTTGGATATTATTTTGTACACCACATTGCATAAGGCTATAGGTCTGAATCTATCCAGAGAGGTGGTCTTTTACTATCTGGGGATTAAAAATATGAAAGATTCATTAAGCACCCTCAAAACTATTTTAGAACTGCGTGAGTCTTCCACCACCTCTAGAATACCATGCTTTACAATCATGCAGCAAGTTTTGAGAAAGTCCACATTGAAGCCATCAAGGCCTGGAGCTTCCCCATTGTGCATCTCTATGATGACTTCCTCAAGCTCTTCCTCTATTACTGGTCTATTGAGAGTGTAATTGTCTTATTTGGAGACCAATTTAGGAATGTAAAGTGTAAATATTTTCGTATACTGAGATCTGTCTATAGTGTTCTCCTCAACAATTTTCTAGAAGTGTTGGACTAGAACCTCTTCCATCTCCTCATGCGTGTTTCTTTCAACTCCATGATGGTCAGTGAGTTTCACAATTCTATTGTTGTTTCTGTGATCTACAGTGGATCTGTAAAATAATTTGGTGTTCCTCCCTCCTTCCTTGATCCATTGGACCCTGGATTTCTGTCTCCAGAGTATTTCCTCTTGTAGACATCTATTCTCCCATTCCAGCTGAAGTGAATCTACAAGATCTTTCCTTTCCTCTGTGTGGCCTTCTGTGATAAGAATTTGGTTTATTTCCTTTAGTTTCTATTCCACTTCTCCTTTAGCTTTGAAGATGTTACCAAATTCATTTTTATTCCAGTCTTTAAGTCTACCTTTAATGTGCTTGAGCCTACAATGAAGAAGAAACATCTTTGTGCCTTGAAAGGGTATCTCTTCTTTCCAGCATTTTTCAATGTTTTTGAGGAAATCAAAGTGTGTGAGCCATACGTTCTCAAACCTAAAGGGGCTATTCCTAGGTTTTCCAATTAGAGAAGCTTCCAATTGGATGGGCTAATGGTCAAAACCACCAAAAGGTAGGATGAACGCTCCTAGACTTCTTCCCATGAGTAGAAGTTCCTCTGAAATAATGAATCTGTCTAACTTTGAGGCTACTTGGTTAGAGCCCCCCCTTTTGTTATTCCAAGTGAAAATTCCATTTCTAGTGTCCATATCCACCGGTTTCATATTGGTGAGGAAGTTTTGGAAGGCAACTGACTCCTGACCCAGTGTTCTAGTTCCCCCGTTTTTCTCCGTGAGAGATTTTATCATGTTAAAATTTCCCTCTAGAATCCATGATAAAGTTGGGTATCTCTTCTTCATATCCTCCAACGTAATAAAGAGCTAAATTTTTTCCTCCGTTGGTTGGGGACCATAGACATTGGTGATCATATAGCACTGCCTGTCACCCACAGGTTGGATGATCAAAGAAAGGTGATGTTTGGATGCCTCCACATCTTGTATACCAAATTTCTGAGGATCCCATAGAGTGAGAATGCCACCAGCCAATTCATTTGCCTTGAACTCAAGATATTCATATCTATTTAACCATTTGCTATGTTTTTCTCTGATCTTCTCCACAGAGCATTTTGTTTCTTGTATGAACACTATGTCAGTTTTCTCATCTCTGATCCTATTGCTTAGATTCCTCTGTTTCCTTTTGCTCCCTAGTCCTCTAATGTTCCATGTTGTGATTTTCATTGAGGTTGGGTTTTGAAGGAGTAACTGGGCAGGTCTTTCATCCTTCCTGAGTCAATCATGAGTTTGCCACATTCTAGTAGCAATTCTTTCTATCTCTTTCTTCCTCTCTTTTTGCCGAGGTTTTTTGCTAATTTTCCCCCTGTTAATCCTAGTGAGGAAAACCCTTTGTTTTTTTTATTTTCATGTCCTCTTTTTACTCCTACAACTGTTTGATGTGACTTGCTAAGGAATATTTGTTGAACCTTGTCAACTTCCTCCTATGGTATGGACTTAATACCCATGCTTCCTCCTTGTTCTAGAAAATTTTCTAACTCCAGGTTCTCCCTTTCTAGGATCTCTTGTAAGTCTTGGTCCTCTGTACCGCTTTCGATTTGAGTCATTTCATGGTATTTTTCTATTTCCATGGTACTCAATGAGTCTATTATGTGTTCATTATGTTCTTGTGTGAAATCCATACTTATATCTTTTCCTTCCCTTCTTTCCGTCTATTTCTCCATTTGCATTTGATTTCCCTTATCTTTTTCTTGTTCTTCTAATGTCTCAAAACTATTGTGACTAGTTGGTTTGTTATCATTAGGGTTATTTTGTGTCTTCCTTCCCCCTCCTTTTCCTTTCCCTCCCACTTTAGTAAAACCCATATGATCTTTCCCTTTGCTAGTGTTTTGGTATTCCTCCCTTTTGTTAAGAGGGTAATCTTTGAATAGGTGTCCATGCTCATGACATTTGTGACATATGAAAGGGATGTGCTCATAGTCAACTGCCTGAACCCATTCCTCATCATAGACTTCAAGAATGACCTCATTTGGAAGAGCTCAAAAAAGGTCCATTTCCACACATATACAGGCATAGGAGGTATACTTTCCTCACAAGGTTGCTTCTGAAATCTTTTAAAAATGCTCTAATTTATTGCCTATAGCTTTCAAAGACTCTGGCATCCAATAATCTAAGGCTAAGGAGTAGAATCTAATCCATACCGGTACCGATGTGAAAGTTTCTTGCTCCGGCACAAATTTCATCATCCATGGCCACATATAGAGACTAGTTGCCACATAGAAGTATGGTCCTCCTTCAAAAATCCTATCTTTGTCCTCCATGTTTGTAAACACCACTGTAAAAAAACCGTTGGAGCCAAGATGTATAGTTAACTCCCCTTTTGGTTTCCAGTTATATTTTATCCAAGTACATAACGTTTTCTCTATCGCCAAAATTCCCATAAACTTGTATATGATTGCATAGTTCGTCATATGATCCGTGTGCACTTGAAGAGCAGGATCATTGAATATAACCTATGGTTTAGTGTTGGTCTTGGGTTTGCAGGGCCCCATCTTGGTTCTGTTTTCTGTTCCCTGACCACTGTCTTCCGCTTTATCCTCCTGTCGATCTTCCTTGTGGGTCCCTTGCTCTTCATGGGTTTTGCTGCCTTCCTCCTTCTGGATTTCAGGAATTCTTGTCTTGTCCTCCAAGGAGTGTGGAGGCTTGTTCTTGTTCCCTACTCTTCCTTTATTTGAAACCACATTACTATACGAGGGAGTGGAGCTCCTTCCTCGCTGCACTTCAATGGTTTCCTGTTAACCTCTGTCTCCTTTGTTGTCAAACCCTAGAACCTATCTTCCGCCATCCTATCCCTTCCAACACTCTATTTTAGTTGCTCACATGCAAACACAACATTCACACATGTATCTTTATCTTAATTGTTTCAACAATTTGATGAAACAACTAGTTAACAATAATTAATTAATTTACACAAAAATATTGATAAAATAAGGTAATACTTTGATTTCATATAAAAGAATTAAGTGAAAAAAAAAAACAGTACAATATTCATTTTGGTACACATTATATTGGAAATTAGAAGTGGTTCAAAATTTATATTATTCCAAAATAAACTTTACAAGAGTGAAAATAGTTTATTTCTTCAAAAAATATGAACACTAAACACTGTGTATGAAGCTTGTTTAAATAGGCCTCAGCTTTAGAACTTCATTCAAATTTTGTAACAAAAAAAAATAAGAAATAGAAAACTACAAGATAGTAAAAAATACTTTTTTCATATCTGGGGCACAGTGGATGAATCATCGATTGAGTGAAGTTGAGCTAGAATCTTCCAAAGAGGCTTTCAATTGTCCATGTTTCATGAGAATGCAGGTGATCAAGTCTAGTTGGTTATAATGTCTACAAATTTTACCCACATAGATGCTATCTTCTTCGCCAAAAAGCTCTTGAACTATTCTTGATGTTGTTTCTTGTGCATGAGGAAGTTGCTTCATGGTTTGACTAAGAAGTTGATATTTTCTTCCATATCAAGCTTTTCCAAATTCCCAAGGTCACTTTGCCTACATATCGGATCTACCGCGATCCACTGATCTTTATCCACCAACAGATCCTCCATCTTGAGTTTCCACAACTCAAAACTCTGACCATTAGACTTCTCAATCTCTATCTTTCCACTGCTCGCCATCTTCTTTCACCACCAGAATCGATCTCACAGATCTCCCACTGAACAAGGTCTACCACAGGCCCGAGCGAAACCCCTCAGCAACAAAGGCGTCCCCTTGAAGCCAAAACAGCTCTGATACCAAATGTAAGTTTTAACCCTGTATAGAAATTACCTTCATACGAATTCTAAATCACAGGAAAAATAAAAATGCGAGAGCATAACACATAAAACACATATACACAGAGATTTCCCATTGGATCCCAAAACCGAGACTACCAGCTTGATTTTTCATTATGTTCCTTTCAATGTTACAATACATATTTATACATGCCGAAGCATCAAATACCATGGACCGAAAAACATCGCGTCAATACCATGGACCGAAACCATCGCGTCCAAAAAACATGTGCGAAAATCATGGCACAAAAACATAGGTGGGTCCGCCCAACCTAACATAGCGTCCAAAACCAAAATTTTCCGGGGCGCTGCCCCGGACCCCATAAAGTGGGGTTACGGGTACCCGTCAAACCCCCTGTTAACTATGTGGAAAGAATATAACACAACCCAACATAATGTAAACATCTTCCCTTCTGAACCTTTAGAAAATGGAACATTTTTCATATCTACTTCCTTAATAACTTGAGGCGATGAATGAATCAATTGTGAGCAATATTTCTCTATTTCACTGATGATATACTTTGACTATTGCAAATTCCTCTTTAACCTCCTCAGGGAAATCTTGCTCCTCATTACCTCGATCTTAATTCCATATGGATCTTTGAATCTGATGTCTCGATTGCAACCTTCCATGAGACCAACAATAATATACTTCCCTTTTCCTCTTTTCTTTCGTAATTTTTTTAGTGATTTCATTTAAGAGCTTGTTAATTATTTCCTTATTCCATTTTACCAAGCTTAGCTACTCAAAATACTTAGATGTTGCACTGAGGAGATGATTATTTTCTTCTTGAGATTCCTTATAAAACAACTGAATGTTTATTAAGTTTCCACTTAGGCTCATGATTTGCATCTGTAACTCCATGATATGAGCATCCTTTCTTTATTAGAAATTATAAAATGTTGTTGCATATTATCAATCTCATTCCTCAAGTGCTTTTGATTCTCTCATTGTTGATCATCAAATACCTTTATCATTTCATGTTCCTACAACAAGCCTTATTTTATGCTCAACTGTTTCTCTAAGTGAACAACTTATTCACTCTTTTGCTTGCTTATATCCATAAAATTATTAATATACTAAAAAATAGTGGTTGAGAAAGCACCCATTGTACTAGCTAATTCGATATCCAATTATTCATCATGTTGAGATTGCAACAAGATGATGGAGCTTAGTGAAAAGGAGTCGCCTTCACTAAGTGGTCCCGCAGGCTATTTTTGGCGCAAGTCTATTTTTAGACATATGGATCATGTCTATGGATCGCAGGTTGCTATTTATGGATGATTGATCAAGTTGGAAAAATATATGGACTTCTATTTTTAGACCACAGCGGAGTGACACCACAGCGGAGTGACTGCTCAGTCTAAATATAGAACAGTCAAATATTATTAGCTCACAATAATATTTAGACTATAAACTTTGTCTTATTCTCTTGGAGCACTTCAGGATGAGCTATGGATGTGGTACATGCAGATCCCAGAAGGAAATACGTGGTTACCTATGGGATGACTAATATTTGCATGCAGGACTTCAGTTAGAACTCAAGTGAGTTGAGTTTAGTGGACTGGAGGTGCAGTTGATGGAGTTGTGTTCAGTTTAGCTTTGTTAAACTGGTTGTATTTAGTCTAACTGGCGAATAGACTAGAGATGAGTTGGGTGAATTAGTTATTAATTAAATCACAAGTTATTAACTCATAATACAACTAATGAATACATCAGTTAACTCAGTTGCATGTCAGTGCATGTTCAGTTCAGCAGGGAAAGGTGTTAGAGAATCAGATTGCTATCAGTTGTGACTATAGTTGTGCATCAGATCTTGCACAATCAAGGGATTGAGTATGCCAATGAGTTTGCCCACGTATTTTCCCACATTGTAACTTGTGCTCACGTGATTTTGCCAAGTAAATACGTGGTTGCCTTGGAATTATCATCAGTTCTTGAGCAGGTATTGAGC